>BSBM01000001.1:56317500-56510000 GCA_027924585.1 Larix kaempferi
TATCAACACTTGAGCTGAGAATCAAACTAGAATGGCTCATATTGAAGATTTAGAAAAGAGAATGCAGGAGGATGTGGATCTTAAAAACTCAAGTTTAGACCTTCTTTTCAGGGCAGCTAGAGTCTAATTTTTGTTATCTTATTTTTCCTGCATTGGGATATGCACGAACCTCATCCTGGGGGGTATGTCTGCCTCCCATTTTTCCGCTTTTTAGCACTACAATCTTACTTTTTGACCCTTTTTGCCTCCGGCATATGTCTATATTTCTTGCTATCTGATCATACTTGCCACTCTTTTGGTACTTATCATCTAGTTCTCATTCAACTATCAAAAACAAGTAAAAGTTTCTATATTTTGGATAGATTCTTTATGTTTTAGTGAATTGAAATTATTTTAGGATTAATCATGCCTATATTGAAGACCTTTTTGGGCAGATATCCATTTTAGTACTCACTTTGGCACGGGTCAACACAATCAAAGGAATTTCAAGAAAGTACAAGCATGCAGTTTCAGTACAAGAACCCGACCTCCAGCTGTCATAGGATGCAATTATACCAAAAGGAATCGATCCCATTCATGTAATACAGATACACTCAGAACAAGGGTTCCATAAATGTAATGGTCCAGTTGCATTCAATTTGGGCATTTCCACACTTGCATCGATCTTATCTCCATATTATTCATCTCTTAATGGAACTCACAACTCATTAGTTGTAATTAGTAATGCATGTTTACTATTTTTAAACCTGGAGGTCTATATATATGTATAATCGATTACTAGGAAGGGAGATAGACATTGTACTGTTATGCTATTGAACTTATCAGTTTTGGTCACAATTTGATGCCTCTGTAATTCCAAATTTACAATAATACAAGTTGGTTTCATGATGCTCAGTGTCTTTTACTAGTCTACTATGATATAACTCTTTATATCTCCTTCACCAGACGGGAGGTCCCACCGAGCTAGGGAAGTGTTGCTTTATACTATGTTTCATATTTCATTGTTTCGTGGTTTATACTTTGATCTATTTATATTTTCTGCACAGGCTCACTTGTATACATATTTTCTATCTTTTTCATATTTTTTGTAACTAGTTGGTTCTTTAGTTGTGAATTGCATAAATACTGTAGGTAATTCTATCATCTTTGGCAGTAAAGATATAATCATGTAATCTGTATTTTGGAATACTCTTTATTTTAAATTTATAGATATGTTGTATTAACGGACTTCTATGTATTGATGAGTTGGTATACAATATTCTTTTGTGAATGTGTGTATGAAATTCCATTGATGCATTTACAATCGTTTACCTCGAGGTCTTTCAGATAGCCTAGCTATGTTAACATTGGTTTTTTTCATAGTTCCTATCTCTTATCTCACTTTGGTTCTGTACCTATGTATTTTTCATTAGCATAGAAATCATAGAAATTTTACAGGAATAGTTATTTGATGAAATACATTTTGTTTTCCCTCTCAATTCTTTGAACATAGTTTGATAGATAGTGCACGATCTCAAGGTGACTGCAGGCAGTCTCTACGAGAACCAGTAGCTGATAGATAAGTACATGCATTAGACTCTAGGACATTGGTCATAGACAGTTGTTTTGTATAATTTTATATTTCTTCATATTAAATTTGTGATATTTGTTAGGTTTGTATATGTAACAGATTAGTTTGCATATTGATACTTTGTTTTCTTCTATAAGTAGTTTAGATTCAATTATATTAGTCACTTGCACATCTTGTTAGTATACTCCAGCTCAAGACCTGTATACCTTTTTATGGGATATATTGATCACCTAGACTTAGGGTTGGTTAGGATGTTTAGTTTCACACTTCATACAAACCTTTGCATTCACCTCTTTGAATCTAGAATTCGTTTATGTTATGTAGAAGTAGTTGTTCTTCCATTTTCAGTCTTTCTTTTCTTCATTGGCCTTTGCATTTTCGATGCAGTACTACTTTCGGTACTCGTTTACACCTTTCGGTACTTCCTTCCTAAAACCCTTTTTTGATAATTGGTTTTATAATTAATTTCACACAAATAATTAAATAAAAAACCAAAAAACAAAAACTAACCAAAAAAATAACAAAAACTAACCCAAACAAAAAAAACAAAAACTACTTGTTTATTATTTTGTATAAATCCAAACCATCCCAAAAGGAAAGGAATCTTATATTTACCCTATCCCATTCTTCTAAAACAAGTATTTCTCATTATTTGAGAAAAAAATGCATTTCTAAAACATTATTTTAAATAAGAATTGCAACTCTACATAGCCAATAATAAACTAATTGAACTACAAATTGTATTTCTATATCATCTTAGCAAATAAACTATATGATAATCTATTTGCATCTGTGTATAACCAAATACATTTTTCTCTTATTAATTTTTCATATCATAATGTGTAGATTTGAAAAATAAAATGATGATGTCGTAGTAGAGATTGTTTGATAATTCAAAAATGGTATTCTATTATTAAATTTCTCCAATAAGATATTTGAAAAGTTCCTTTCTTTCAAACTTAAGCATTTACCGTTTAGAAACGGGTTTAGAATTCCGGTTAAAGAAGGTTTCAATTTAAAACATTGTCTTTCCTTTTCTAAAACACATTAACTCAACTTGAAAACATGTTGCACAAACTTTTATCATGACACGTCACCAACTATAAAGTTGGAAAGGAGTTTAAGATTTCTTCACCATTTTTAGAATGGGTGAGGTCATCCCAAATATTTTTGTTTGGCCAAGTAGGGAGTTGTCAACTCTTTAAAATAAATTTACTATGATCCATAATTTTCTAAAATTAATTTACTATTGTATTCATTATATTATTTTATTTTATTTTATGTGAATTTTTTATTAGGTTTTAGTTTTTTGGTAAGTTATTTAAAGGTAAATTTGTGGGAATCTTAAATTCTTGAGGGCATAACATTATTACAACAATATATTCGTTATGTGTTTAGCATGTCACTTACAAGAATAAAAAAATAGAGTGAAAAGAATAACACTTCATCCCACAACTATTTAGACTAAACCTAATTGACTACTTCATCATACCACTTACATACAAATGTTAAAAAAAATATTATGAAAATAATAATTAATTTATGAAATTCATATATATATATATATATATAATAAGTTATTAGAAATATAAACATTTATATATTTTCAAAATATATTTATATATTTTTTTATTTTATTTTATGTGATTTTTTATTAGGTTTTAGTTTTTTGGTAAGTTATTTAAAGGTAAATTTTTGGGAATCTTAAATTCTTGAGGGCATAACATTATTATAACAATATATTCGTTATGTGTTTAGCATGTCACTTACAAGAATAAAAAAATAGAGTGAAAAGAATAACACTTCATCCCACAACTATTTAGACTAAACCTAATTGACTACTTCAGCATACCACTTACATACAAATGTTAAAAACAATATTATGAAAATAATAATTAATTTATGAAATTTATATATATATATATATATATATATATATATATATATATATATAAAATAAGTTATTAGAAATATAAACATTTATATATTTTGAGTAGACTTAATTATAAAAAATATAATTTTTTTTCTTCAAAACATATGTTTAATTATGAAAATATAAAATATATATATATACATGAACAAATTATTATTACTTGTGGATATTGGTTTGGTGATTTTTAAGTTAAAAAAATAAAAATTTATATTCCAAAATTCATGAAATTCATATAATATATATATATATATAATAAGTTATTAGAAATATAAACATTTATATATTTTGAATAGACTTAATTATAAAAAATATAAAAAATTTTCTTCAAAACATATATTTAATTATGAAAATATATACATGAACAAATGATTATTACTTGTAGATATTGGTTTGGTGATTTTCAAGTTAAAAAAAATAAAAATTTATATTCCGAAACAAGCCCCAATACCCAAAATTCTCTACCACAACCCTAAAATATATTTTTATAATAATTTGTATAGAATTACTCTCACCACACTGTACTTTCTTTTTGAAAGAGGACCGGTCATGTCTAAGGAAGTTGACATATGCAAGTTAAGGGTTTTTGCCTCCGTAATCTCTTCGAGATGCTTACTTTTGAAAAAATAAAAAAATAAAGTAAATCATGCATATGATATCATTGATTAGCCATATAACTATTTGTCATTAATAAATATTTATAAATACGATCACAACGTCAATTCCTTTGAAGTAACTTTAATAAATAATAATGCGATGCTCACTTCTTGAACCGGTAAAACTTTCGTGGAAGCACGCATCTGAATATTTAATGTTTTTAAAGGTCTTACGGCATGAAAAACATTAGTTCTTGAATGATTTTGAGAATATTGAGTCCCTATTATTATTTAAACTTTAAACGTAGATGACACTCCTCCTACTTAAATTAAACATTTTTTATAATAAATGGTGGGCATATACTCTTGAAATCCAAACTGCTCTTAAAAGTAGTGGCATTTTATTTTTATTTTAAGGAGTAGAATGGCCCGTTTGTCTTGACCAATAAATGATTATGAATTAGAAAAAATAGAAAAATATCATTTGGTAGTATCTAGACTTTTTTTATTCTTTGTGAATTAGATTGCCACTCCCAGTAATAATAATTGTCATGGGGTGTTTGAATGAATAGCCATCATCTTGTCTTGTACGATGACAACACCTAAAAGAACTTCAAAAGGTTGCTCATGGCATTCTTGTACTCTTATGTACCTTGGAATTACTATGCCACTAAATTGTGTATGCATTCATGATTACTTGATTTTTTTTACCTTTCTTAATCTAAAGGTTTTGATTTGTGTTTTTTTAAAAGGACTAAGTAATAATAGGGAGTTGTTTCTTTAAAAAGACTAAGTAATAATAGGGAGTTGTTTCTTTAAAAAGACTAAGTAATAATAGGGAGTTGTTTCTTTAAAAAGACTAAGTAATAATAGGGAGTTGTTTCTTTAAAAAGACTAAGTAATAATAGGGAGTTGTCTTAGGGATGGAATTTGATGGGCAAAATTCTCGTCATGAGATAATTTACCAATTAAATATATTCAATATTTCAGTAAACTTGTTAATCAATAGCTTTAAAATGTGTAAAAATTTCAACAATTTAGATAAAACTGTCAAATTTTGACACGTGATATCATTTTGAAATTCCAACCCTAGTCTTACTGAGACATAATAGAAGTTTTAATTGGATTTCGTTAATGACCATTTTTAAAATTGACTATTTCCACATAGAAGACTTTCAATTATTCTTGTTTTGGAGTTAGAGACGACTTTTCCTTTAGGTCTTGTGCAATGTGAATATCTTATATTTGCAATTCAAACAATCCAACTGAATCTTTTTAGATTTCATTATAAAAATACCAATTTTCCTTCATGCTATTTTATGTGGCAAAAAAATGGAAAATTCATAAAACATTTAAACTACAACGAAAGGCAATGTGCTCGTAATCCATGAGTCGAGATCAGCTTCGATTGTCGCATTCTAACACAATGTGTTTAGAAATACCTTTACTTAAATCTGCATGAATACATACCTTGTGGTAGTTAGTAAAATCATAATAACTACATTTTGAAGCCAAGAAGATGAATGTACCCATTGAATTACTGATAGCAATTAAAGTCATGAAACCTCAATATTCCAAAGAGAGATTAAGTAATCTAGATCATAAAAGGAGCTCCATTAGAACTTCTTTATATAGGTTGAAATTATGCTATTACAGTTGTATAAATATTCCAATTCCATTTAAAAACTAGTGTGCAATTTGTCTTATATCTTTAAAGGGAATCCAACTCCAAAGTAAAAAGGTTGTATAAATATTCCAACAGCATCTAAAAACTAATGTCCTTTCAAAACAAAATTTGTCTTATATATTTAACCTTCAGAGTATTTTAGCTGTAAAGTATATATATATGAGATTGATATTCTTAAAAAAAATACTTTTAAGATTAAGGCAATCTAACTCTAAAGTAAATGTGTCCTTTCAAAACAAAATTTGCGGTATATCTTTAACCTTCAAGCCAATTTAAGTCTAAAGTAAATATATATATATATATGAATGATTGAAAGCCAATCCAATTTTAAAGTAAATATATATAAATATATGACTAAATTTATAAAAAAATCCCCATATTAATAATTAATAATTATATCTATGCATAAAGCAACTTAAGGGCAGCTCGTGGGGGGCAGCTCAAATGGTCAAAACGAGAAGTTGTAATTGGTTGCAAATGGAAGGTTACGTGTTCAAATCCCCCAATCTTGCCATGCGCCATAGTTCAGGCCCTGTGATGCACCTAGGGTATAGGGGTAGTGAGATTGGATCCCTAGACGCCATGTCACGTGAGTACTAGCCCAACTCCAATTGTCGATTCCCCTAATACAAAAAGAAAAAGACAACTTAAAGACAACCTAAGAGAAAAACTCATAAAGCATTAAACCTATAAGTCATGCTATGAATAAGAAAAAACTCTTGTTTGATCGCTTAAGATGAATCAAGATTAAGGGTTTGAATAAAAGCTTAAGGTTTTGTGGTTGAAGTTGAAGCAATTATTTCAAAAAAAAACTAAGATAAAACCCTTCTCTATCTCAAGTGAGAAGTTGAGTGAAGGATAATTGTCTTTTAAAAAAAATTTAAAACAAAGAAGAATTCCTTTGAAATAAGGAGCATTTCCTTTATTAACCCCACACACTGTGGAAATTTTTGTTCCTAAAACTCCCACCATAAGAATGTAGTATGGAGTTTTTGGAGAACCATAGAATTCAAAATCCATATGCCCCATGGATGCATGGAGATACACAATGATTACACATAAGTTTAGTTGTAAAAATATAATCAAGCATGTCTCATGAGATTACAAATAATTGCAACCCTCCAATGACATGGGTTTCCATTTATCCAATTACATGAAATCTATTACTATGCTCCATCACGCTAACTTGACCTGATGTGCACTCCTATCAGCGTCTGATTTGGTGCAAATGCCACCGAGCAAGCTTTTAACTTTTTTTCGAAGTGTCAAAACGAGCACATCTCTTTTTTCTCCCAATCAATTGCCCACAAAGAGCGAGCATCTTCATTCCAAACTTTTCCTTAAAATGTAAAAAAGCCGAACCGAGTAGCTAATGGAATTTGCACCTTTGCCTCTTCCACTAAAGAAATGGCATGGATCGAAATTTGATTCGCGGAAGTCTGTTTGGGAAAGGAAGAGGCAACCGAAATTTAATATCATGGTCCCCCTCGCCCTCGCCAATGGGGGTCCTCATCCTAGGACCCACTTTGTCCACCCATACTAATATATTTGAATAAACACTATTCTCCATACTTTATTTCGGTGGTGCTATCTGACTCATCGTGATGGTGAAAGGTAACTTCTGGCATGCAATTATAGACATTTCCTTTGCTTCTAGATATGTTACTTTCTATGTTAAGAATTAGGGTTTAGGCGGTTTAGGCTCCTCTTTTATGTTTTTTTATTAGTGAAAGGCAAACCCTAATTTCAAGAAACTTGCATTATCCACTGTGTCTGCTGTCTCCTTTTATGTTGAATGCATTCATTCAGTTGTCTCCTATTTTCCCTTCTTGGAAGGAGGAGACTGTTGATGTTGCTCTGTGGGTCCTCCTGCTTTGGCTTTCTCTCCCCTCCGGCGTCCTTAAATTCCAATGAACTCTCCCATTGAGCTTCCCCTTTGCCTTCTGAATTTCAGGCCATTATTGCCCTGGGCTTCTTCTTTAGTATTTTTGCAAAATCCCCCTCCCTTCAGACCCGCCGTCCGGTTGTGGTGGGTACCTTAGTTTCTGTATTGATTTTATTCCCTGCTAGTTTGTCTATATTGATTGAATTTTGCGGTTTCATAGCTTGATAGATATGCAGACAGAACAATTCCTGCTGCCCATGAGTCCCATGGTCTCCAATGGCAACTTCCACATGGGAGGAATTGCCGATACAAAAGGAGGCCATGAATTTTTGAGCAGAGAATGCTTTGAATCTCTCCTCAATTACAGCAGTTTCATTTATCCTCCTCCCAGCAGCAGCCCGGAGCCCTGCAAACCCCTGTCCAAGGGGCCTTACATTCGTCAAGATTCCGTTGACTCGAGCAGCCATTCGGCTCAGACGGCCTGCAATTCCGCCTCTGACGAAGCGGAGGAACAGCAGCATGTAATGGTTGACGAGCGGCGCCAAAGGAGGATGTTATCGAACCGGGAATCGGCCCGCCGGTCCCGCATGAGAAAACAGAAGCATCTCGACGAGCTCCGCGCTCAGGTGGCGCACATGAGAAACGAGAACAGACAAATTCTGAGCAGTTTCGATATTCTGACTCAGCGTTACAGCCAGGCCTTGGAAGAAAATCGCATCTTGAAGAACCAGGCGATGGAATTGTCCCAACAGCTTCATCAATTGCAACAAGCTTTTGCGGCATCTCAGCAATCAGCAGCAACTTCACCCTTTGGATTGAACGCCTTGCAGGCTTCTCACCACCATCATCATAACAATAACAATAACATTATTAGCATCGATGATGCAGTGGATACCAACACAAATAGTTTATCACAGTGCCCTGATATCCTGCTCTGAAAACAAATTATGCCCTGCAACTACCATCAAGTTAATTACAGTTGCTTCTTCATCTTCCATTGTTTAGGTCAGTTTAGTGCATATATAGCTGTTATCCATCGTTTGCAATTATATTGTAAAAATGCAATAGTATGCTCTGCTCAGCTCAGCTCGTAGTGTATGAAAGAAAAGCCACTATAAATAGCCAGCACAGCACAGCTCAGCTCCTTTTACAACTTCACTCAGACGAAAGTCCGTCTGTGTGAAGGGAACTGTTCAGTTTATTAGAGATTCCATTCTCATGTCATTCAATACATTTAAAATGAAGCAATTAGAGAACCTGTTTTCCAATACTTATTTTAGCACTATAAAATTGATAATAATTCATCATACATTGCATCTGCATCTGCATTTGCTTCATATCTATATTGACAGGGAAATACAGAACTTTCCTTAAAAAATCATAAAAGAAAAATTCCCACAACCAGAGTAGAGATGCTTTGCTTTTTAATGACCTAACTCTTTTTACTTTAATATAAAATTATATATCTAAAAGTTGATTAAAAATATAATCAAAAAATCATTTTTTTTAATTTCACTATTGATCTAAAATAATATGAAATATTAAACATTTTTGAAAAAATTGCATGATACATGAACATATTAATTTGACATAGAAAATAATAAATATGCTAAAGAAGGTGGACATTAATGATTCATCAATCGAGTTTGTTTTTACTACTTTACTTCTAATATTTTTAATCACTTTCTTATTATGTTATTAATAAAAAAATATGTTTAATTAAAATATAGCTTACAAAACATAAAATAAATGGTGATTGGATGGATATTAACTTAAAAAAATGTTTTTAATTAAAATATATCACATTAAAATACAAAAATCAAAATATATAAACTATATCAAAATATACAAAATAATGCATCAAATTTATTCTACTTATCATAAAGTACAATTACACATCAAAATAAAAGTATTAACCATCAAGTTGAACTGAAAAAAAAGACGAAATGAACTTCTTCAATTTATATATATATAAATAAATATAATTAAACATTATTTAAATTTTGTACTAATTATAACATTTCGATCAGATATGTAAAAAAAATAAAAACGATATCAACCCGAAATCTCAACAAACTTTATAAAAAATTAAGTCGCATTTTCTAAAGGCTGCACTAGTAAACATAATTTATAAATTTTATAAATATAGTTAATCTAAAATTGGTCGATTGGCTTTTGATTCCCTGTGCCCTCGGTCATGATGATTGGCCACCAAAAGATATAGTGTTTTATTCGGTAATTTTATGTTGAAAATCGTTTTCAAAGGCCAGACTATGCAAGACTTGTACATTTATAAACATATTTTATTCAATAAATAGACTTGCACCTGTTGAAAAAGACTATCTATGCAAGTAGCATGACGCATGAAGTACCGTTCAAAATAATATTTTATTTATTTCATCTATACTGTAGTTGGTTGAAAGATTTTGGCAATCATGAAAGTTTAATGCTCGGTGGCATTTATAAAAGATCAAAGATACCGGAATAAAATAAAATAATATACATAAAAGGACAACCCGTCTCTTTCTTTCATGCTTTAGATGATCTCATGTAATGCATGTTGTTACATAATTCATTAATTTTAAATTATAAATTACTTAATTTAATGGAATGAATTATATAGATGATCTCATGTAATACATGTTGTTCCGGAATTCATTAATTTTAAATTACTTAATTTAATGGAATGAATTATATAGATGATCTCATGTAATACATGTTAATCGAGGATTTATTAATTTTAAATTAGTTAATGTAAATGGAATATATATATGACAAAATAATAACATTAAATGAATAATAAAAAATAATATAAGTATATAATTATTAATATATACATAATATAAATAATATAATAATGTAAATATTGTACGAAAAGATTATATTTTATTTTTAAAGTAGTTTCCTTTTTAAACATTAATACAATACGTGTGAGTGAATAAAACATTAAATGAAATTATGAAATGAAAATCAATTTTATTTATTATATAAACATTAAAATCAATACATTGTAATAAGAAATAAGAATAATGCATTAAATAACTTTATAAAAAATATTTCACACTACACAAACAATGTACTTAAACATATATAATAAAATAAAATTAATATACATAGTATTGAAACCAATAAACCTCAAAATTGATTTTTTCATTGTACAAACACTACAAAACATAACTTAGTCCATTATTAAACAATAATATCAATATCGATATCCATTTTACATACTAAAATCAATGCATTATTGATTTTAGCCATGGTATATTTTCAACATGATTCACACAAGCCTCGTTGTATGTTTTAAATAACCTTTTTTTAATCATGTTTTAATCAATGAGCTAAATAAATTTGCATTGTATCATCGTTAAATCAATGCATTAAAAAATAAGAACAATGGAAAGGTAAGTTAGATGGTCATGGGCATCTTCATCAAAGGACCAATGTAACATTCCATATAACGACTAATACACTATGACCTATTTTGCATTTTTATTCTTATCACATGTTGAATTCAACTAGATTGATAGGACTATATTTTGTGGACATATCAACTTACTTTTTTTTTTCACAGAAAAATTTAACTTACTATTAATATACGAAATAGTAAATAATACCAGCTGTTAGAAATATACATGCTACATATCGACTTACTTATATGCAGAAGTTATGCATATATTTATTATTTATGTTATGGGTGATAGTAGTTGTTGATTTACTTTCAATATCCAAATTTAAATAGAATGGTATATGGATACCATTTTAAATTATATTTGAATGAATAAATAGATGCCATGCACATGATAAATAAACTATCTTGTTTACATTGTTTATTGCTTAATAACTTAGTAATCACACAAAAATTGGTATATGGTTATGCATGATCTTGTGTTTTGGTAAATTATCCTATAGGTTAAACTGGCTAGCCGATAGCCATATAATTGTAGTACTAAAGTGAAAGGAGAAATAGTATGTGATAGAGCATTAACTTGTGATTTAATTATTGGTTCAAAACATTCCTATGATATGTGGGCAAGTGCAAGTTTTACAGAAAAAATAGTTTCCCAAATTGGTCATTGGATGATGTAGCTCTAAGAACAACACTAAAAACTTAGTATGGTCAATAATAAGGTGTCAACCCTAATTCCATCATAAGGGGTGGAGGTATTGTACACACTACTTATCTTCCAAAACTTGGGGTTGTCGGAGGGTCATTTTAAGCCACACTCCCATAGATGTGCAATGGTGACTATCATTTCCTATTGGGGAATATAGGTTGATATAGTTAACACTTTCACTTATGGGTTATATCTAGAGTTAAGTCAATTTTGTTGACAATTCATCGTATTGCGACTGAGAAAATGATAAGCTATGGAAGATGGAAGTAGATTAGGGAGGAAGGATGATTCGAAGCACTTGAGACTATTGTTTGGGAATTATGTATGTGAACATAATTCCTTATTTTTTTAAAACATTTGCTTAATCAATTTATGATAATCTTGGTGTAATGTTCAATTCATATTGAATTATTGTGGGTTACTTAGTAAGATTAATGAATTTCATGTTTATTTTTATTTTTTTTCTTCCATGGTTGGTTGTAAGCATACATGAACTATGTATTAGAGGTAGGGATTGCCATCATTCATACACACAAGCTATGCATATGCTAAATACACGCATACCGTGTAAAAGCATGGTAATGTGTCTCACTATATGAAAATATTAATTTATTCCATTATTATAAATTTATTCAAAATATTTATTATAAAAATTAAAATATGTATTTTAATTTATTTTTTTTAAAGTAATTTTAACAATCACTTGTATGTTATTTCCATATTCATATAAAAAATATTGATTATGAAGTCTTAAAATGATAATTTTTTGGGTCGCAATTTTAGTACACATAAATTTTTTTATTTATATTAATAATTAAAATATATGATAAAATAATATTTTTTTAAATGTACAACAATCTTAAAAGAATCTATAAAAAAACTTGTTAAAAATTTGGAATTAAAAAAAATGAAGATAGATATGGGAGGTCGCGGTTTTCAGAGTACTTATAAGATGTTTGAAATAATAATAAATGGCCTTTAAAGGAAATGAAATAAATAAAATAAAAGTATTTTTTTAATTTGAAAAAAAATACCATATAAAACCCCATTGCCAATGAAAACTTTTGTTTCATTATACCATTTCTAATTCTTAGTGGATTTGTAGATTTATGAACAAATATTTTTAGTTCATAAAGATCATCCCCCAAAAGGGGAAAAAGTGAGACAAAATACCATGCTTTAAAATAGTTTGATGCATGATGGGTGTAGTAAGAGGTTAAATTTGTATGTTTGTAATTTACTTTTTATGTTGGATTAATTACCTTTTGTTTGGATTAATTTACCTTTTGTTTTGGATTAATTTACATTTCAGTAGAAAAAATTGGATTATGTAATCTTATGAGGATTTTATTTTATTTTTATTGGATAAAAAATCAACATCATTAGTTGTAGGTAGATGAGGATATTATTTTAAGATTGATACCTTCCTAGGAAAGAGGGAAGCCTCTCTTATCCTGACAATATGAAGGCAATGGGAGAAAAGGCATACATGAAAAATTTGGAGAAGGAATAGGTCTTGATTTTTTAGAAGGATTAAATATTTTGGAAGGGAAAAGCATTAAGAGGGGGATATTGAACCATGAACTTGCATCTTTGACCTAAGAACTCTTACCTATTACTAAGGAATTCTACAAGGTTAGTGATTGGTTGTTATTGTTATTAGAGGCATGGTAAGGAAACCCACAATTTTCCTGCAGATAAACAACTAGATAAGCTACTAGTTGGTTAGGAGAATTAATCCCAGTTTGGGAAACACTGATTGTTTCATAGGGATGATAAGGAATTCGACTACTAAATCAAATAGCTTCAAAGGTAATTTCCTTTTCCTTTCCCATTGCTTGATTAAGTTATTTTAATTAATTTACAGAAATTACTATGAAATTCTACTCTAATTATCATAATTGATTATAATTATGATAAAGTTTTGGTTGTAAGATAAACTAAGTTAAATAGTATTTGAACTATTGTAATTTTAGGTAGAAATTACACTAAGGAACAATTTTTTTATATTCAAATATATATGTGAATGCTAAGAGTGCATAATTAGGTAATTAATTATATTCAATGCCACCTAGGTAGATGAAGGGTGTTATAATTAATGGCCTAGGTTGCTTCCATCTTCACAAGGGAAATTTGCACATAAATGCCACTAACTAGGGAGATACACTCATCTCCTTCACTCTCCCTAATGGTAGAGGTCATATCACCCCTAAAACCGAAGCTACTCTTCAACACATCTACCATACTTTCAATTATTTCATCATGTTAATCATATTAATTAATGTCTACATGCCTTCTAATAGATGTTTCTCTTGGATATAACTCTTTCACCTCAAATATGGTATCACATTAAATGTTTCCATATGCATTTGGATATAAGTTCCGATGAATTTCTCAAGCAACTTTTTCAATCTCATACACTCACATTTCAAATAACGGTGAACCTACAAAAATATTCCTAACAGCTAGACTTTGTAGATGTCAAATGTCATCACATAAAATAAATATTTGATTTAAGTTAATTTAGATCTGAATCCTTTGGATTATTTATCTTAACTATTGATTGACTCGTACAAAACATTGTCAAACACATATATCATTGATTTTTTACACTACTAAAAATTACAGATGTCTATTATTTCTTTCTAAGTCGATTGTCTAATCTAGCTAGTGAAGTCATATTTGCATTTTGTGTGTGTTTTGTGTTACATTATTTCCATGTTATAGTTCTCATCATTTATATTTGGATGGCTATCTTGTTGTTTTCATGCCTCGAAGCCAACCAATGATGGATGGTACTTTGTTAATTTCTAATTTTTTAGATGTTGGATTGGGGACTGTCATTCTTCAAATCATTGTATTGTAATCGATTTGCATTGTATCATCAACAAAATCAATGCATTGATCAAGAAGAGTATTTAAAAGGTAAGCGGGTTGTCCATGGGCATATTTGCTAGAGAATTAATGGCCCAGACTTCTTCCATATTCGCGAGGGAGATTTCCCATAAATATCTCCAATTGGTGAGCTACACCATTGTCACTCACTCTCTCAGATGTTAAAGGTCAAATTACCCCTAAACCCTAATCTACCCTTCAACCCCTTTACCATACATTCTATAATTTCATCATGTTAATCATATAAGAATGTTTCTCTTGGATATGGCTCTTTCACCTTAGGCACGATATCAAATCATATGTTTTCACATGTATTTGCATTCTCAGTTCGAGTTCATTTCTATGTTTCTTGCTCATGCAACTTCTTTGATCCAAGGATAATTTTAGGGGCGAAATTTAGCCCATGGGATATTTTCCATGTTTTTTCCAAAAAAATATTCGCCAATTTGATTTTTTGAAGACCCATTTCGCCCAATTTTGATGGGGGTAAACTTTTTTCACTCTAAAAATCACCAAATTATTATATAAACTATATAAAATCCTTATAAATTGAAATAATTTTAGAAAAATATCGCCAAATATTTTATAGTTGACATTTTAAGAATTGTTAAGATTTGCCAAGGTTTATACACTTTTAAGTAAGTATGGGTCCTTAAAATTATCCATGCTTTGATCCCATACACTTACATTTTCAATAATTGGTGTATGTCCATAAATATTCCTAATAGTTAGACTTTGTAACTGTCAAATGCCAACCTATAAAATAATATTTGATTTAGTTAATTAATATCTCATTCCTATGGATTATTTAACTTGGCTACTGATTGAAATACAAACATTGTTAAGTGAATATACATCATTATTTTTTTAGATCCACTTCACACTATTAACAAATTTAAATAGTTAATGGTTACAATTGATTTTTGAGCAAAGAAAAATTTAAGGATCCATAGTTTTCTCAAAGTGTGGAAACCTTGGTGAATCTTGCTAATTCTTAAATTCGCAAGCATAAAATGTTTGGCAATTAAAAAAAAATATTCAAATTTCAAAGGACTTTATATAGTTTTTGGATAATTTTGGCGATTTTTAGAGTTAAAAAAAAATTATCCCACGGAATTTGGGAGAATCCTCTTTGAAGAAAAGGCAAATTGGCGAATCTTTTTTTGGAGAAAAAGGTCCAAAAATAGCCCATGGGATAAATTTCATCCCTAAAATTTTCCTAGTTTTTGAGTTGACTGTCAAGATTAGATTGTGGAGTCATATATGCATTTTTGGCATGTTGTGTGTTACATTATTTCCATTTTCTAGGGATCATCATTTGTATTCAAACTACTATATTGTGGTTTCCATTCCTAGCAACCAACCAAAGATGTATGCTTTGCTAGTTTATATTATTTCAAATGTTGGGTTGGGGTCATAGATACTTTTAGGTTTTAGATTGCTCCTTCTATCATTTCTTAAATCATTAAAGTGAATCACTTTGTGTTATATCAACACTGAAATCAATGCATTGATTAAAAAGAAAAATGTAAAGGCAATTTGCGTGGTCATGGGAATCTTTATCGGATAATTAATGGCCCAGGTATGTCATGTACCCAACAACCTCTTTGCACTATCATGACCATATCTACTCAATTTCACAAAAAAAATTCGCGTTGATACACAATTCATTTTCCCCTTGGCTCATTGCAGAAATTTAGCAGCAAAAATAAAACTACAAAAACCTAATTAATTAAATACCCATCCTAAAATATACATGCATTTCTACCATAAATTTATCCAAATTAAGACAATTAAATCCATGCACATAGAAATTTACAAAAATAGTAAATTAAATAAGTACATAACATAAATGTACACCATGGCATTCATAACACAATTGTGTAACTTATCTTTATGGAAATTGTTCCTCCAACTAGTCGCAAATGAAGGATGTTCCTCCCAGCCAGATGACAAAGGCCACCCTTGAGATGGGGTCATCAGAACACAACGGATGAATCTCATATTCCTTCTACATAGTCCATAAATATAAAACATATTTGGTGAAAAATCCCCCCTATAGCTTTCCCAATCACCAAAACTCTTCCCCTTAACCTATAGAACATAAGGAATGAGATACCCATCAATGCATGCAATCCCTCAACCTATCCCAATTCCCTTCCACTGCTCTAGCACATGCTGGCCAAAGAATATTATTGTTCAAACTCCAAGGAATATTAGTTGTAGGCCAGGTTTAATCCTTATCACAATGGAACAATAACCATTACTACAAATTGTCCCCATTTAATTTGCATGTGACTAGCTATGTAAACCCTAATTTCCTCTATTTCCCCCTTTGTCATGTACTAGCATGAAGGGTCATGAAAAATGATTGTAAGAATGATTCTATGAACTCAATTCCCAACATTTTATATGCATGTAGGTGAAAACATGAAGTTGGGTAGCTATTTTGCTTGTTTTTAGACAAACAAAACTGCAAAATTTTATTTTTTTCAATTTCGACCCCTTTAAACCCATACCTCCATTAGGAATTTCACCTTGAAGAAAACACAAATGTTTTAGACAATTGAATTAGCTTCGTACTTGTATTTTTTTTTTTAAATTATGGACATATGGTGGGACAAATTTGGTGCTCACCAACGACATATACTTGAAAATTTTAGGTATGGATAATGACTGAGCTACATGCGCACTAGTTTTTTGAGAGATGGTTATTCATTTTAGGGAAAAAATGTATGTTCATAATATACACATGATGTACTTGTGCATGGACTATATTTTGAGGTTTTTCAGACTTGATAACTATTTTTTATTATTTATTGAAATAACATATGTTTGGAAAATGGTGCCTTTTTGACACATGTTGATGAGCTTCAATTTTCTTTTTAGTGTGACTCTTATTGAAAAAATTAAATGTACCCCTTTGAAGAGGATGGGGCAAGGAATATATTTGTGAATATTTAAATTTTTTTGGTGTTGTCTTTGTTATGATATTGAATTTTCATTTTAGGTGATTTTTAGAACAATAAAATTCTTAAGGGATAAGGTTTAGAAAAAAATATTAATAAATATAAATTCAAAATGAAATGAAACAATTCTTATATCATTGGAAACTAGATTCGGCGATGAATCCATTTGTACCAAGTCTGACAAATAAGCTTTAAAATTTGTAGGGGTTTGGCCTTACTGAAGTTGCAGGTTCGAGAAAGATGCAGGATATTTTTGTAGGTTTTGTTGACCATGAACTCTCGGCCGAGAAAATATCTTCCAAACTCCCAGCTGAGAGTTTAGTTCAAAATCTTGGCTGATAGTTTTTTTTTAAATACGGTGTTGTGATTAGTTCAAACTCTCATCCTAGAGTTATTTAAACTCTCAAACAAGAGTTTGAAATCTCACAAACTCTCGTCCTAGAGTTTTTAAAACTCTCGACCTAGAGTTTGAAGTTGATTTTTTTTCACATGTTTATCCGTGCACACTATTTTTCTTTTCCCCTCCATTCTCAAAACAATGTTACCTGACTTTGCATTTTCACCCATGTTAAAAAATTTCCATGTGGAACACGTGAGGATCCCACTTTCTCCCTTTGATCACAACTTAGGATAATATGTCACAAGGTTAATTAATACACTATAATAAGAATGGGTTCAAGGAATTTGGGTGATTTTACCATCAAGATTTATAATAAGGGTAAGGACATTGGATATATAAGTCACTAAGGTCTTCTCCCCTCATCTCCCCTTTCACTTCCCCCCCTTATGGAATCATATACCCACATATTTTCTTCATCCTTCCTCGTTTGCAATCATTAATGATCCATAAACTTTCATGGATACTCCACTGGAACAACTCATCACAACGGATCTTACAACCTAGTTCTTTTTTTATTAGTTTTTTAAAAAGCTTGAATTGAAAGGAAAATAAATAGAGAAAAGAAATACACAATTCACACAAATAAAAACAGATATACCTCGGGAAAACCCACTATGGGGAAACAATAATCTAGAAACAAGGACTATGCCTTGCTCTTTTCTTCTCCAATATGTAGTACAAATACAAAGAAAGTGGTGAACTCTCTATGGAGTTACCTATGAATCTACAACTGGGATGGTTACTACATGATCTCCTACTTCCTCTTTTTTTCTCTACTATCGACTCCCATGTTGTTTCTTAGTTATAGAACAATACATAAAATCAAAAGAATGGAACCCCTTCTTCTCCTAATGGCTTGGTATTTAACATGGAGTGATAGCCGTCTAGGGTTAATTTTAGGGTTTTTGCATGCCCTCACTCTCAACTAGGGTTAGGGTTTTAAACCTTCTAGGATGTTCTTGAGAGATGACATGAAATCCACTTGGTACCATGGTGGTCAATTGGATAGGTCAACATGCGAGAGGCATAAATTCTTCATACGAACTCTATTTGAGGCATTTTTGGACTATTAGAAAGGTCTCGACGTGTATAATTTGGTATCTTGGATCAATGTAAGGTTCAAGGAAAAAAAGTTCCATTTATGCACACAAAAATGCCTTGGAAGTTTTCTAACAGTTGGTTTACCCCAAATTTGAATAGTGAGGCCTGCCACTAAAATGGGCCCTACAAGCCAATTCATCCAATATTCTGACCTCGAAAGCTCCAAATAGGAGACAAATTATATGTTGATTTTCATGTCCCATCAATGATGATTATTGGATTAAGTTATGTTGGGTATGAACCTCGTTCTTTAACTTTCTTGTATTGACCTAGGTTCTACACAGTTCTGGTCCAACAAAACCCTTCTTCACCGGCCCTTTCGGCAACAACCTACGAACAAGCTGAGGTCTCACTCAAGGCAAAGTTATGGGGGATTATAGAAGCAAGTTTCTGTAATCAGGTGATGCGTGGCTAACAAACTAGGAAACAGCGCGAAGTCTTTCCTACTTCATGTCTACCTCTTATATTATAGTGCGTACTAGGACTGCACACTTTGGATGACCACTTAAACAATAGGACATCGCAACTCCAGACTGCGCTACTTCTTAACAATCACACACTTTACAGGCTTGATTGACTTAGCGTTATTTCTACTACTTATGCATTCAACATATCCAAAAATACCACAGTTCTCACGGAACGAATCTAACTGCATAGTGGTGTGTCCCTTTGCGCCACTCTGGCATTTCTGTTGTTGTCACCCCACTGTTTTTCCTCTAATGGTTTTCGCCACTCTGGATGATAGGTCACTTTCACCTGCTTCCATGCTGCTCCTTACCCAACTCTCGGGAATGATGGAGTCGCTTACCAGAAATAGGTCGCTTCTAGACCTTAATTTACTTATATTCTTTGTCAAAAATAGCTACTGTGCTGGAACTGCACATCAGCATAATTGCATCGCTTCTTTGGACTTCACTTCTTCAACTGCGCATTTATGAACTTCGCTTCCTCAAAATGTTTCCAACTTTGGCCATGCCCAACAGGCCCCTAACACTCACCTGTGGCTCATCCCCGAGCCACTCTAACCTAATTGTTCCATCTGCACATCCACTGAGGTGCTTGATCGCGCAGTGAACTCTTGAACAGTTGCGCTAAGCTTCGCAACTATTTCCCTTTTCTCTTGCTCAGTTCCCTTGAACATGTCGAGCATTTCCTTTGAAATGGGTTCTAAAAGTTGTTCCTTGACAGTATCCTCTGTTGCTCGGAGATCTTGCAACTTTGTCTCAATTTCTTCTGTCAAAGTTAGTGCTTCTTCCTGCAGTGTCTGCAACCTTGAGGAAGCTTCTGCTTCCTTTGGTCTTAATGTTTCTATCTCTTTCTGAAGTTCTCTTCTCTTTGTGAACTTCTTCATCTTTTGCCGTGCTGGAAATTATTTCATAGCAGCACTAACGGAATCCAGATCCTGTTTCTTCCGCTGCACTTCTCCCTGGATTCTTTGTAACTCCGGTTCTTCTTGTAACCTGGCACAAACTTTAGAAACTTCATCTAGCAGGCTTTGGCATCTTACCACTTTCGCATAGATGCTTTCTGTAGAGGCCTTTAGTGCCTCTGCTCTTGCTTCTTCTTCCTGCTTCGATGTTCCTTCCTATTGTTGAGGTGCTAACTCTGCAATTTTCGCTTGATGGGCAACTTCTATCTCAACAATTTTATCCTTATGGTAAATTTCCAGCCCCATCATTTCGTCCTTCAAACTATCGACAACAATGCCGATCTTTAGGATGGATGTCTTGATTTATGGTTCTTCATCAAATTCAAGCAGCTTCGCACAGACAGCTGAAACTGCTTCCTTTATTTTGCGTTATTTTTCCTTTACGTAGTCAAGCTCCTTTGTATTCAACGCACATTCCCCTTGCAACTGTTTGTAGTTTTCTTCCAGCCTTAGGTACTGGTTATGAGAGAATATGTCTCTTTTATGGATTTCCTCGGCTATCTGTGTATGCAGGTTATGCAGTCCCTCTATGGGTAGCATCCCCACATTGATTTCCAACTATGCGAGCCTTCGCGCTCCTTCAACCATCTCATCTATTGGGTATATGATAGACATTAGCTTGATTTTGACTATCTGTCTTCTTGTTGTATAGGCAGGAGGACTTCTCCTTTGCTATATTGACTCGCCTAAGCGGTCGTCTTGGTCAGGTTCTTTTACCAAGTCTAGGTGGACTTGTTCCATTCTCGTAACCAAAATTTTCAGCTCGGCGATGCTTTACTTCACCTCCATTTGTGATGTTCCCTCCTTGGCATTTTTCAGCCCCATCACATATTCAAGAATGCCGATACCCTTGCTGCGATGCACTCATAATCATCGTCATGCAACTGGGCATCCAACAGATTTTGAGTATCTTTTGTCTTCTTTCTTTGTGGCTTGTCCGACACTTCTGTATCAGGTTCTTTCCTCTTCTCTCCTACTCCTTGGTTTGAATTCGGGTTCTGCGTACTTGTGACCTCAGTATCTTTGTTTTCTCGGTCATCCTTTTTGCTCTCCTCAGATGAAGTGATGAGCATGGACGACGCATCGATTTTCCATTCATCCAGCCAATCGTCTAGGATCAAGTCGATCCTCTGCGCATTGAGTTGGTATTGTCCTTGACACCATGTTTCAGGTGTAATCAGTATGCATGGCTGTATGTATATGGAGTGTATCCCATCCTTGAAAATCATCTTCGGAATATATTGAGTCGTCACCTCCTTAGTAATGCGCGAAGTCTTCCTAATGACTGTGCATAGTTGTTCATAATAGGTGAACAACTGCTGGTTGGTCCACCTCTATTTATCTGGGTTGGATGAGGCCCACATGTTTGCATATATTACCCTGCGGCAATCGCTCGTGGCTACTAGTAAACCATTCTGATATAGGGGTTCCTTCCACCCCACGAAAGCAATGAGCACCAACAACCAGCTAAAGTGAAATGGTGATCCATTGTCTTGTGTGTCTCGGACATCCTCTAAAAATTCATTCAGCAGATAGTTCACCCAGTTATATTGAAAACCATCCTTAGCCTTCTTAGCTAAGGCTACTACAACAGAAAAAACCTCTTTCGACCTAGACTTCCTTAGAATCCTTCCCGCAATCAACTGAATTGTGAACTGCAGAGGTTCATTTTTAATCATATCAGTTACAAAGCCTCTGGTTCCTTTGGTTAGTTAGAATTCGACCTTTACTTTTGCGGCCAATTCTTTATCCTCTTTCTTCCCGATGAACTCAATTGAAGGGTCTTCACCCCTTTTGCTTAAGCCTGTAATTCTTGTGATAAGGTCAATAGTTATGTTTACCTTATGGTACAAATATATATACCCTTGGTGCGTGCATGAAAGCAGAGTGCGCACTACGACGTTGAGCTCATTGCTCCACTCAAAGTGTGGAATATGTAGCAAGTTGAGCAGTCCAGGCCCGGATAGCGGCTTGGCCCATTCTATTGGGACAACCGTCGCTTTCTTTGCAACCTCATCATACTTCCTATACATATACTTGTCTAGATGGAACTGTGGAAAATTTTCGTGATTCAACAAATCATAGTCTACAATTTGCAGTCGGGTATCTTACCGAGCAAGTTATCCTTCACCTGCACATGGTTGGACATCGACAGTAAGGGAATATTGTATTGGGAATTCTTTTCAAGCAACATCTCTGGTACGTTGCTTTTTCTTGAGCTGCTGTATTCAAGAATGAGCCAGATTGGCGTTGGTGGGCTCACTTGTGGTGCAGGCGGCTTCTTAGTTCCTGCGGCCTTCGGATTTTCCTTGCCAGTGGCCTGCTGTTGATCTTTCTTCTGCTGTGGCGGTTGATTCCGGGGTGAATTTCTGGATGGGCCACCCTGGTCTTTTGTAGGTGACTTCATGATTTTTCCTAGACCAAAACGGTTGAAGGTACCCAAAATTTCTTCTAGATTCGGCTCTGCAGACATATGCTAGCAAGCGACTATTGCTTTCAGCTGGTGAACACTTAGGATTTTTATAGACGGTAAAATTTAAAATTCGTGTTAAAAATCGTGAGAAAATAGTCTTTACCATTTATAGGATTTTTACCCGGATGATGTGCCCTTAATGGATAGCTTTGACATTAAATGTTATAACCGTTTGTGAAATCCCTCGAGGATCTCGGTCTTTTCCGCCATTGAATGCGTTGGGAATGGATAAATTAGGCATTAAGTGCCATGTCCGTTGGCTCATATCTCGCTGAGATATCGATCATTTCCGTAATTTATTATGTCTGATCAGACAAACTTTCCTTAATTGTTGATATCTGCTCGTGCCACCAGGCTGTGTAATAGTTAAGTTAAGTATTAAATACCATGTCCATTCCCCGGATCTCACTGATATCCTGGCCCTTTCCCTCATTGAATAGGTTCTGACAAACAAGATTTTCTTTAAATGCGGGGATTTGTCGGTGCCTACATAGTGGATAACGGCACAATCGACCGACAATCTGAATAGCGAGTAACTTACTGACCGACATACTATAACGGTTATCTTTTCCTTCGGACCGCGCTAGCGATTTTCTGGTATGCGTAGTTCATTGCGCATTTCCCTTCTTCTTCTTCTTCTTTTTTTAAACTTCGCAGTGCGAATGTTCTGATACTTCGCATTTCAGCTTCTGGTGTGTACTTCACATCTGCGGTTTCAGCATGCACTTTTCATTTCTTATTTCACGGAACTTCGTATTTGACCAAAACTTTGTGCAAAATTTTACTCTCGCATTCTTAGTGTCCAATTTCAACTGCACTTGACACTTAGAATTTTCTTCACTTCTGATTACTGAGGGCCAGGAGAAGTAGGACTATCCATGTAGGGTTTTAGTCTACTTCCATTAATAAGGCCTGGTAGGTTTTCTCCCATCAATGTGGCTAACTGAACTACGCCACCGTTAGTAACATTCTTGATAATCTATGGCCCTAGCCAATGCATTTTAAATCTTCCGGGAAACTTCATGAATTTACTATCATAAAGGAGTACAAGGTCTCCTAACTGAAATAAGTTGTGCTTAATGTGGCGATCATGCCATTCTTTTTCTCTGTCTTTCTGCACTTGCTAGTGAAATCCTGCAACGGAACCATTTGTTGGGTATGAACCTCATTCTTTAACTTTCTTGTATTGACCCAAGTTCTGCGCAGTTGTGGTCCAACGAAACCCATCTTCATCGGCCCTTTCGGCAACATCCTGCGAACAAGCTGAGGTCTCACTTGAGGCGAAGTTATGGGGGATTACAGAAGCAGGTTTTTGTAATCAGGTGATGTGCGGTTAACAGAATGGGGAACAACGTGAAGTATTGCCTACTTCACGTCTACCTATTATATTATAGTGTGTACTAGGACTATGCACTTTGGATGGCCACTTAAACAATAGAACAACGCAACTCCAGACTACTCTACTTCTTAACAATCACACACTTTATAGGCTTCACTGACTTAGTGTTATTTCTACTACTTATGCATTCAACATATACATAAATACTTGTGCATTAATTCGTAGATGTTCCATACCTAGCATATTATTCTCATTGATCATATACGTGAAAATACATATAAAAGCACGAACATCAGAAGCATAAGTGCAAATGTAAACATAAGCATAAGTATACACAATCGCACAGATTCAAGCACATAACACACTTATTAACGTGGTTCACCCCCCATATGGGAGCTACATCCACGTGAACTGTTGATTATATTAATGGGAAGGGTTCAACAGTTCCAGTCTGCGCACTCAGCTGCAAACTCTTCTCTCTACAATAGGTCTCTGCACACACAACTGTAGAGCCTGTTTCTCTCTTTAGCGGGTCTCTGCGCACGCAGCTGTAGAGCCTCTTTACAATACTTAGTATTTCGACAAGATCAAAATAATACCATGAGAGATCAACCAAAAATCAACCCTTCCCTTACAAAATTGCCCCTTTTATAGATCGTTCCCGCATGTCACGTCTTTACAATGAATATGGGCCCAAAACCCTAGAGTTTCAAAAAATGGTGCGGTTACCCACTCGCCTCTAGCCGCCTTTCTATGCCACTCCTAGCTTTGACGCCCTTATGATAGCTGCAGTTCTCATGAAATGGCTCTAACTGCATAGTGGCGTGTCCCTTTCCACCACTCTAGAATTTATGTTGATGTCGCCCCACCATTTTGCCTCTAAGGGTTTCTGCCACTTTGGATGATAGGTCGCTTTCATATGCTTCCATGCTGCTCCTTACCCAACTCTCAGGAATGATGGATTCTCTTACCAAAAATAGGCCACTACTAGACCTTACTTTACTTATATTCTTTGTCAAAAATAGCTGTTGTGATGGAACTGGGCATCAACAGAACTGCGCCACTTCTTTGGACTTCACTTCTTCAACTGCGCATTTTTGAACTTCGATTCCTCAAAATTGTGCCAACTTGGGCCATTCCCAACAAGTTCATAACCCAATCAATCCCTTAGGTTGACGAGAAAAACTTCATTTGCTTGGGGTTAATTTTGAATGTTCAGGCATTTAATTAATTAGGGAGTGTGGTTTATTTTTCCTAAAGTTTAATATGCACTTAAGAATAATTATTTTTCATCAAAATAAGTTAATTTTATTTTTAAATGAATTGGATAATGCTCCACAAGTGTGCCTTAGAGGATAAGGTTGACCAAAGAGGTGACTTGCAAGAAAATATAGGTGAAAGTATCCAAAGCTAGAAAATCAGGAAAAAGAAAGAAAAGATGGTACAAAGCAGAAAGGTAGCAAAACTCAGGAAAAGAAGCATAAATCAGAAAGCATCACAAAAGCATAAAGCAGGATAAAGATAGAACAAGAGGACAAATCAGAAAAGTAGGATAAGGCAAAAAAGCAAGAAAAAGCAGTAAAAAGCAAAGCAAGATAGAAAAGCTAAAGCAGAAAGCAAAGCAGAAAAGGAGAAAAGGATGAAAGCAAGATTTACTTATCCATACATGAGGGTGAATTAGCATAGGATACTTTATCCTCAATTCATATTTCATCTATACAAGAAAGAGAGCACACCACTATCACATCTTTTGACAGTTTGAGAATTGGAGTGAGTGCAATTGTGCCTCAATGACTAGGGATATGTGCCCCTAGTCCAAGATGGGAGATGTGCCACTACTTCCTGTGAGATGATGATGGTATTCGGACATTGTAATCGATATTATTGCAGGTCATGAAGCCTGCACCATTGGATTATGATCCTGTGACAAATATTTGATATCTCTCCATGCAGATCTATGAGTATTTTCCTAGTCTTTCTTGATGAAAGAGCTTGTTCTTGATGTATCTATTTCTTGAAAACTATATGGTGTATGAATCATTTACTGATGGTTTATATGACTATAATAATGGACCTATTATTTCAATTCTGAATTTTTAATGAATAAAAATCTGATTCCAATACCTCTTCTTGCACATAGTCTAGATTTCATTGAAAATGAGTTAGTTTCTAGAACTTGTTTGGTAAATGGATGAGTATTTGTCCAAATGAAGTGATTTTTGTTTCTGATGTTAATTAATATTCCATATGAATCATTCCAATATTAATATCATAAATTCATGAGCCTCTTAGACTGTTTTGGAAGTCATAAATTTGGCCTAGTTGTACAATCCTTAAAGGAAATTTTTCTTGTAGGTTTGTGAGACCTCCTCAGAACCTTCCAAAACTTGTTGGAGAGAACCTAGGATGTTCATTGACTGTTATTTTATTTTATTTATCCTCCCCAAGTCAAAATACTTCACCATTGGTTCTCATTCAATGCTTAGTTGAAGTTCTAGTTTGCATATGCTGTGGTGCTCAGGAGCCTTGGAGTAGACTTCAGCCTGGATGATGTTTGTAACATTAATGGTCCCAATACATTATGCAAAGGTTATACCAGTTGGAATGATCCTCATTCCTTCCAAATTCCTTTGATTTTTCCCTCCTATAGTCAAACTAGTTACCATAGTCCATTGTTTTTCCTTGAGTCTTGTAGGAGAGTTAGTTAGTGTATCATTAGTACTAGTTGGTACATTACATTGATAAATTTCAAATCAATCAGGGATTTTTATATTATACTCAAACATAAATATTTACAACATCTTTGGTCATCCTATATCATTTGTGTCAAACGTCTAGCCTTTGCATGATTGCATCAATAATTACATCATGGGGTCAAAAATGGGGTGTTACATAGTGTATTCCATCTTCACAAGGATGGTTTGCACATAAATGTCACCAATTGGGGAGCTACACTCATCTCTCTCGCTCTAGTATTAAATGTAATATTACCTCTAAAAACTAATCTAACATTAAACCCCTTTACCATACTTTCAATAATTTCATCACATTAATCCTATTAATGTTTGTAGGCCATATAGTAGATGTTTCTCTTGGATATGAATCTCAACTCATATATGGTATCGAATCAATTGTTTCTATATGCACTTTCATTCTTAGTTCTGCTTCATTGCTCTATTCATTTCTCAAGCAACTCCATTGATATTGTATTCTCACATTTATAGTAACTCGTGTACCTATAGAAATATTCCTAACAGCTGGACTTTCTAGATGTCAAATACTATCTCGTAATATAAATATTTTATTTAGTTAACTTAGATCTCATTCCTTTGGATTATTTAACTTGAATATTTATTAAAGTACAAATAATTTTCAAACAAATATACATCATTAATGTTTTATGTCCACTTCACATTGTTGATAAAATTAAATTACCAATGGCTACTATTTATTTTTGTGTGGACTTTCAAGTTTAGTCTATGGAATCAAATCTATATTTTGTGCATCTTGTGTGTTACATTATTACGATTTTCTTTATCCAAAATAAATTATTATATATTTTTCATCTATTTTAGCACTTTCTGAATAAAAACGTTGTAGCTATTGGATCATTAGGGCCCATTATATGGGCATGTCCGACTTTCACGATTTCGGGTCCAAAACATTTTGAAGCCTATTTAAAGCCTTAAATGGTCATTTTCATGGACAAAAATTTGTGATCTTAACCGTCATTTACTTCACATTATTCTACACATTGAGATATTTCCACTAACCAAGGATAATTTTAGGGGTGAAATTTAGCCCATGGGCTATTTTTCCATGTTTTTTTCCAAAAAACGATTCGCTAATTTGCACTTTTTGAAGTCCCATTTCGCCCAATTTTGACGGGGTAAACTTTTTTCACTCTACAAATCACCAAATTATTATATAAACTATACAAAATCCTTAGAAATTGAAATAATTTTAGAAAATATCACCAAATATTTTATAGTTGACATTTTAAGAATTGGTAAGATTCACCAAGGTTTATACACTTTTAAATAAGTATGGGTCCTTAAAATTATCCCTGCCACTAACATGAAAATAACCTCATTTATATTGTGTTCATATGCATAAGTTACATCTCACACAAGTTGATCTATCTTGTTGACCACCATGGTACCAAGTGGATTCCATGTTAGCTTCCATTAATCACATAGGTGGAGCTAGTCACATGTGAACTTTCAAGAAGATTCTAGAGGGTCCATAACCATGGGGGTTGAGGAATATAGAAATACTAACCCTAACCCTAGACACCTATTGGACTATGTTAAATACTTGGCTACTAATAAAGGAAGGGGTTTCATTCTTATTATATTGTTTACTATACCATAGTTGAGCAGAGCATCTAGGTGTCATATATTCAATAAGAGCATAGGAAGTAGAAGATCTTGTAGCAGCCATTCAATCCAAAATATCCATGGAAACTCCATAGTGAGTGCACTTTCTTTGTACTTGCATTTAATAGCTAAGCATAAAAGAGTGGAGCATAAGCCTCAAATTCTAGGTAGGTTTATCCCATATTGAGTTTTCTTATTGGATATAGTGTGTTCATTATGTGGATGATGTGTTATTTGCTTAGATTCTTTCATTTTAGTTTGAGTTTATTTTTTGTTTCATGTATTAATATAATAAAATTAAATATGAATGTCTAAATTAATACACTACATAATAATATATTTTTAGAGTATTATAATATATGTTTTGACAAATTATTCCAATGGAATATCCTTGCTAGTTTACAGATCATATTAGTATCACATTAGTTTTCTTTGGGGATTTTGTGGAAAGATACAATATCTAGGATTTGATTTTAGTAACAAGTATAAAACCCTAGCTATAGTGGATGAGTACACAAAAAAAATCCATGAGATGAGTTAGACGAGATATTTTCAAAGTTGGAAGCACAAGTCAGTAACATTTCTTGCAACATGTCTATTTTCATGGTACCTCTAGAGAACATTTTGGATCTTTTTGGCAGTTTGGTAGCTCTAACTCAAAATGATAGCCCATATATATCGTGACATTACATATCTATTATTATACTAGTATTTTCTTTATTGGTTGTACATGACCTTAATTGTAGTTGTATGGTCGGAGAGAATTGTAATTGTACCCTTTGAGACCTAGTTTTAGGATCATCTCATCCCTTTTTTCCATATGATACATTGTATATGAAGGTTTCCCCCTTGAGGATGAATCTTATTCATCTCTTTAATTCATTTTTAAGGCATTGGATTACCCTCTCTTTATTATTATGATATTTTAGGAATTTGGTGCATAACATTTGGTATAAGATCCATTTTCACTATAAAAAAATTGGGGACGTTTTAGATAGTGAAACTTGGAGAAGCCTCAGAGGAAATAAAGAAGCACATTTGATACAAAATTTAGGTCCTATTTCATTAAATTTTGGATTTATAGTATGTGGAAGTTAGGGTTCTTTACTAGTCCAAAACCTGGCCTCAAATAGGTGTTCTTCGTAAAATTATTATATCTGTAGCTTCATAGATCCAAATTGAGTGACACCTATTGCGTTAGAAATAAGATAGACTAGAGTGTTTGTGGTAATAATTTCACAATAAGATAAGGAAAATTTGACATGTGGTCAGACGTACAAGTTCTCTTTTGAAAGGGACAAAAATAAAAGTTTTGGGAAAGTTACCATAACTCTCTCTTGGAACATCATAATTGGGTCAAACCTATAGCATTGCAACGAAGACATAATAGGATGCTACATGAAAAAAAATTAGACTCAGAGGGGATGATTTTTTACAGATAATTCAAGAGTAAGGTCAACCAACAAGACAACCTACAAACTAGGGTTTTTAAAGGTATGTTAACTTGAAACTTGCATAAAGTTTGATTAGATATATGTTTTGGGTGATTCAAAAGGTGTGATAAAGAAGGCTTAGAGAATAACATTTTGAAAATAAAAATGATATCTAATGGAAAGAGGTGGAGTAAAATTTACTTCTCCCACTAAACCTCACGAAATCTCAACCATGACTTATAAATAAAATGAAGAATGTGTAACCAACTATCCAATTTGGAGGCCAACTATAAGGAATTGAATGATAGGTTAGCGACACATACTCATTTGGTAGACACAAAAAAGGTTATAAAAAATGAGTTAAAAAATATAGCCGGTAAAGAGGATCTCTAAAAGTTGGCCAAGGAGATGGTTAGAAAAGAGGATCTCAAAGTTATGAAGGGGAAAATTCTTGATGAGATGAGACATTTCTTTCCTCATAATATAACTCCTCAAGAAGAGGATAATGAGAACAATAGGGACTTGTCATAGTCACATATTGAGAAAATTGGAAAACAATAGGTTTGAGTCCCCAACATTTGATCATTCATCACATCATCATGGGTTCAAATTAGGACCAAGGAACTAATTCATTATCAATATTGATATGAGAAATTTTGATGGCAATGATCTGCTATGAATATTCCAACTAGAGCAATGCTTTGATCTACACCAAGTGCCAACTTTACAAAAGGTAACTATTGCATCCTTGTATTTAGAACCTAATCAATTTTTATGGTACCAATGGATTTGTAATTGTAAAATGAAATGTATTGTATATTGGTCTATACTTCTGAATGAATTGATAGAATATTATGGGGATATTAATAAAAATTCCTTTTTTAGGCAATTGATAAATCTCAAGAAAAAGGGTCTGGTTACAAAGCACGTTAAGTAGTTTCAGAATTTGAATCTTAGAGTGAAGAACCTTCCAGAGGATAATTTGTTGGATCTATTTATGGGCGCTTTAAGGGGAAACATTCAACATAATGTATGTCTCTTTGAACCTAAATCATTCAAGAAATTTTTTAGTTTGGAAAGGAAGGTTGAAAGTAATAATATGGCTACTAGAAGGGCTTCTACTAACACCTTGTTATGTGGAATTCTGCCCTACGGATAAGTCAAAATTCCCTTAGACTAAAGCAGACTTTAACTAACTCTAGGCTAAGAACAAAACAAAACAAATGCTACCTTGAATCCCTAGATCTAACAAACATCTCAGGATTAAAATGCTGAAGAGAATAGGAGGAGTTTGACTGACCTTCTATCCAAATGCTTGTTTTTGGTATTTGCTCCAAGCTCCAAGCCCTCACAAGTGAACCTGTTAAAATGGAACCAAAACACAAGAATGCACTATTCTCTAGTAACCTGAAACATGAGTTAGGATCTAAATCTATGAAAGATACAAATCATATCATTAGAACAAAATTAACACGTATGATTTGGGAAAACAAGACAAGTTATTCCATTACAACTTGAAGAATACTTACAAAAGGTGCTTGATGTCCAAGCCAATATTCCAACTCCAAGTGTCTTCTCCTCTAGCTATCTCCAAAATGCTGTAAGACCATAAGTTTGGTGCTCTCAAGAGTCCCCCCCTTTTCCAATGGCATACCTCTCTTTTATAGTGAATGGTGAGGTTAACCAACAAGAGAGATGGGTGGATCTAAGGAGAGATAAGTGGATCAGGGTTTCTAATCGAAGGAGATGAGTTGAGATCGAATCAAGGAACCCAATCTTCCATTATCTTCGAAAATCCAAAATCCCATGAGCCAAGGGAAAAAAGCTATTAAAAGAGTACCGCGCTTTGTAAAGACTGCAGAACGCGGCACTGCCGCGCTTTGGGGAAAAAGAAGAACGCGGTAGTGTCTAGTACCGCGTTTTGGGAAAATAGCAAGGCGCGGTAGTGTGTGAAAATAAAGTCCAAGGTGGGTCAAAACTTGGCAGGGTGGATTCACCTTCAAGGTTGACTCATCATCTGTCTCTTCTGGATGGTTTAAAACAGTAGGGAAAGTGTCGTCAACTTGTTTTGTGATGGGGATGCGACACTGTGAAATATAGAGGTATAACACACCTATAGAGAAGGAGATGCTTCCTCCCCTAACCTCACTCAACCTACAAGGTTGACGCCTCAAGAAGTGGTGGACAAAAGATAAAAGGGAATATGTTTCAATTGTGATGGAAAGTATAGTAAGGGGAATTAGTATGGTGAGAAGAAATTATTCTATATAGATTGTGAAGAGGAAGAAGATACATGACTAGAATAGTCTCAATAGTTAGATATGGAATATATTACTCAAACCATATATTGCCATGCATTGTCCATAATTATAAATCCTCAATCTATCAGTATAGAAGGGTATATAAAAAGAAAAAGTTAAGAGTGTTGATTAATCTGGTAGAACCCATAAATTCATTAATTGCAAACTAGCCAAACTTCTCAATTTCTTTGTATATCCAACACTAACATATCAAGTAACGAATTCAGGTGGAGGTACCATAAGGTTTTCAAGGAAGCACCATAGTATTAGCATTACTATGAAGGAGTATTTATTGGATAGTCCAATGATGTCAATCCAAATGGGTGGTGATGATGTTGTACTATGATTCCAATGACAACAAATGTTGGGAATAATGGATCTTAATTTTCAAGAAATTTTCATGAGATTCTCTTCATAAGGAAAGGAAATTTAACTAAGAGATATTGTAGGGAATCCCTCTAAACTAGTCATATTCAACAATATGAAAAACTTGCTAAAAATGGTACACCATGAGTAATTGGACAATTGTGATCACTAGATGTTCAAACATCTATGCACTCTATTCCAATGAGTCCCCAACAAGTTATTGATAGTCACTCCAATGTATTTGAATATATATTAATAAAGGTATTCCACCTATTCAAGATCACAATCATGCTATACACTTGAAACTAGAAAGTGTTCCACCTAACATCAGATCCTACAGGTACCCCATATGCACAAAGGAGTGAGATTGAAAATATGGTTCATGAAATTTGTTAGTTGTAGGCATCATTCAATCTAGTGAAAGTGCTTTCTATAAAATAGTGGTGATGGTTCACAAAAAGGAAGGATCATGGTGTATGTGTCCAGATTATAGGGATCTCAATAAAATTACCATTAGATAAGTTTCTTATTTTTGTCATTGTTGGATTATTGGATGAATTATAGGGAGTAATTTTCTTTACCAAGTTGGATATCCATTATGGATATCATCGAATTAGAATGAGGAAAGAAGACATTCAGAAAACAACCTTTAGAACACATGAAGGTCATTAAGAATTTTCGGTGATGCCTTTTGGCCTTACCAATGCACCTTCCACATTTCAAATATTGATGAATTATATTTTTAAACCCTTCCTAGAAAAATTTGTGTTAGTATTTTTGACAATATACTAATTTACAGAAAATATTTTGAATATCATGTACAACATGTTGATGTGGTCTTAAAACTATTGGAGGAGACCCAACTATATTTCAATCCTTCCAAGTGTGCTTTTGGGGTTCATGAAGTGGAATATTTGGGTCATATTGCATCTAATGAAGGTGTCAAAGTCGACCCTAATAAAATTAAGGCTATCATGGAATGGTCAATTCCTAAAACCTTGGAGAAACTTAGAGGATTCTTAGGATTTACATGATACTACAACAAGTTCATTAAGAATTATGATAAAATAGAAGCACCTCTATGTAACAAGTTTATTGAAAATTGAGGCATTCTCTTGGACTATAGCAGCAACCAAATATGTTGAAAACATTAAAATGGCTATGCATAAAACTCTCGTATTAGACACACTTTACTTCACAAAAACCTTTATTGTGGAGTGTGATGCCTCAAGGCATGGAATTGGCGTGGTTTTAATGCAAGAAGGAAGGCCCATTTCCTTTGAATGTTTCCAAATTAAAGGAAAAAAAATTCAAACCAATTTATGGAAAGGAAATGTTGGCCATACTACATGTAATTAAGAAATGGTTCCCTTACCTAATGAGAAGACACTTCAATGTAATAAAAAATGATGATAGTCTGAAGTACTTCATGGAACAACAATTATCTTTAGAAGATCAACAAAAATGGGTTACAAAGATGCTAGGTTATGACTTTCAAATTATCTACAGAAAAGGGAAACAAAAGGTGGTGGAAGATGCAATTTCAAGAATAGAAGATGACACAAGGGGATTAATATGTTCTATTTCCATTATGCAATATGATTGGGTTGAAGAAGCAAGGATAGAATGGAAATAGGATCATAAAGAAAGAAAGATAATCCAACAACTAAAATAGGACCCTAGTTCACTAGATAAATTTGTGTAAAAGAATGATTCAGTATGGTACCAAGATTGCCTATATTTATGTAAGAATTCTCTACTCAAACATAAGGTCCTATTGGAATTTCACACTTCTCCTATAGGAGGACATTCAGGGTTCTTGAAAACTTATCATAGGATCAATAACTATTTTTTCTAGGAAGTCTTAAAATTGATGTCCAAAAGTTTGTGGAAGAATGTTTGGTTTGGAAACAAAACAAAGAGGAGACAATGAAGACACTGGTTCTATTACATCCATTATCCCTACCAACTCAACATTGGGAAGAGGACTCAATTGATTTTAACACACCTCTACCAAATTCAAAAAGAAAGACTATCATTATGGTAGTAGTGGATCGACTCACAAAGTATGCCCATTTATTCTCTCTTTCTCATCCTTTTAAAGTAAGTACAATAGTTGCATCCTTCATTGAAATAATTCATCGGCTACATGAAATCAAAATGATTATTGTAAGTGATAAACATACAATTTTCATAAGTAATTTTTTAAAGGAACTATTTTGTTTTTTGGGCACTTAGTAGCTTGACATACCCCATACCATCCTCAATCTGATGGGAAAACCGATATTGTGAATAAATACCTAGAAGGGTATATTTTTTGCTTTTTATATAATAAACAAACTCAATGGATTAAGTATTTTCCCTTAGTATAATGATGGTATAACACAAATTTACATACTTCATAAAAAATGTCACCAATTATGGCACTTTATGGATATCATCCTCCTTCCATCACATCATCCTTAAAAGAGAATGCTATGGTTCAAGAAGTGGATGATATGTTGGGAGGGTCTTTAGGCCCTTGTATTATTCATCATGTAATGTACTAAGGTAAACCAAATATAATGAATGAGTAGTTGGAGCGGGTGTAACCACTCCAAACTTCTCCTATATTGTATAAAATACCTTTCCAGATGAATAGAAAATCGACCGAACGTTCTGTCCATACTGTTCTTCTTGATAGTTTGTTGTGTGTGGTTATACTATCTACTTGAATTATGTGTTGAACCTTTGCATTCAACATCTTGGCACATTTTCCTCCTCCACTTACAACAACATCGAGTTGGGTGGTTCGAACCTATCTGAGGATGAAATGAAAGGACCTTGAAAGAAAAATAATTGTTGGTAATGCTCATGTGATTAATGCGTGGCTGAAAATACTCTCATAAAAATCAACCAGTGTCTGCACATACGAGAAACAAGATTGACAAGTTAAGAACTTATAAGTTGGAATGTATGATCATTGGCAACATATATATATATATATATATATATATGTTTCTTTAAGAAACGTTGAATGCTATTCATCCTCAACTCCTCTACCAACCCTATCAAGCATTCTCTCATATTCTACCATTCTCTCCTAGTCGACTGCATGTATGTACATTGTTCGTAACTATAAGGTATATAGGGTACAATGATAGAGAGGAATGCGCACAAGTGGAGGAGGAGTAGCTACTGGAGTCATCTATATTTTGGGGATTGATCTTTGTGATCTTTGTATTGGGGATTATTCTATCTCTGAGGAAGTTGCGGGGTTTTTCACCTTCTTAGTTTTCCCTGGTGAAATGCTTTGTGTCCATTATCTCTTGTGATAGTTATGTTGTGCTTGTTATTCTCTTAGTGATCCTAGATAATATTGAATGAAATTATCAAAAAATTAACATGGTATCAGAGTTGTGCTAAGAAGAAGATAGTGTGCAGCTGCGGAAGCTAGGGATTCTTAATTTTTGGGTTTCTCTCCACATATAATCAAATTTAGGAGGCTAGGCTGACTCTCCTAGCAAGGGCGCATCTTTCTGTCAAGACAGAATTCAATTCTAAGCACTTTCAGTTTTTGGCCTGTCACTGCTGCGGGAAATTATGGTTTCAAAGAAAGTTGGAATTTTTGGAATCTGAGACCATGGCTGGATGCTCCTCAGAAAAATTGAAATTTAGAGACCAATATCGAACCTTTTGGTTGGGAAGAACCCCGGGCTCCATCAAACCCTAGTTCGAGATTTTGATCAGAAAGGAGGAAAATTAGGGTTTCTGCAAAAGTTGGAATTTTTGGAATCTGAGACCACGAACGGATGCTCCTCAGAAAAAAATCGAAGTTTAGAGCACAAGATCAAACTTTTTGTTTGGGAAGAACCGCGGGCATTATCAAACCCTAGTTCAGGATTTTGACCAGAAAACCAGAAATTGTAGATCTGGAAGTTTCAAAGGCAATTTCGAGGGGTCAAATTTTGCAGATTTAAAAATTGAATTATACCAGCTTGATCAACTCAGCAAGACGCATCTTTCCATCCATTCAGAAGTTTGGAATTCAAAGTTTAAATTTTTAGGGTTTCTCTTACAAACCCTAATCCAGCTCCAGATCCAGTTTCAGGAAATCAAGTGGTAAGACCTAAATCTTTTATTTCCATTTAAGTTTCTCATTAAGATGTCTCACCACACCAAGCTTGAGGGTAATCTTGAAGGAGATGACAACTTCCAAGCATGGAAGTATATGATTGGGTTAATCCTAGAAGAGAATGAGTTGGACACCTACATAAGTCAAGAGGTTCCAATTCCAGAGGGAGATGAGGCTAAGGCCTTACACAAGAAGAACTTGGTCAAAGCCAAGAGAATCATTGTTGATTATATAAAAGACCATCTCATCCCCCATGTGTCTTCTCTAAAGACATCTAAGGAGATGTTTGACTCATTGACCAAGTTGTTTGAAGGAAAGAATATAAATCTAAAGATGACTCTGTGGAATCAATTGAAAGGGGTAAAGTTCCAAAATGGAGAGACCATCCAATCCTACTTTACTAAGGTCTCTCAAATTGAAGAACAACTTGAAGCTGTGGATGAAGTAGTGGAGAATGGAGAAATTTTCATGGCCACATTGAATGGCCTACCTAGGTCATGGGACTCCTTCATCCAAGGTATCTGTGAAAGAAATGAGTTGATCTCCTTCAGTAGACTATGGGAGGAATGTTCACAAGAAGAAGCTAGGCTTGTGGCCCGAGAAGAAAAGATGGGAAATGAAGATCAATCTCTCACAGCACATACCAAGAAAAGTAATCCCAAGAGGGAGCAATATTTTCACAAGAGATCTTCACACCACCATCATCAAAGAGATAAGAAAGATTTGAGATGCTTCACTTGTAACGAGAAGGGACACTTTGCCTCAGAATGTCCCAAGAACAAAAGGAACTCCAACAACAACAACAACAACAAGAGCAACAAGAAGAAATAACATGCTCATGCTGCTAAGGATGATGAACCTCCCAGGAAGAAGACTAAGGTAGAAAGTGAAGACTCTTCAAGTGACGATGAATATGTTCTAATCTCTGCTTTCACAGGTACTGTTACACATGGGTATAATGATTGTCTTATTGATAGTGGGGCTTATAAACATATGACGGGATTCAAAGAATCTCTCATGGACCTATCTGAACATGAGTCACCTCATAAGGTGAAACTTGGGGATGACTACCAATACCCTATAAAAGAAAGTGGTGAAGCCTCCTACAAGTTAGACTCTAGGAAGTCTTTAAAGATGCAAGATGTTCTATATGTACCTGGACTCAAGAAGAATATTCTCTCCATATCATCTTTGGATGCAAAAGGAACGAGAGTCGCATTTTTGGATGGCCAAGTACTTATGTGGCCAAAAGGTAAGACAATAGATGATGCAGTAGTGATTGAGAGCAAGAGGGAGGATTGTACAAATTGAAGGGACAACCAGAACATGCCATGGTACATGCATCCATGGAACCAAGTGAACTTTGGCATAGAAGGATTTCTCATGTGCACTATCGGGCACTACCAATTGCAAGCAAAGCAATCGAAGGTCTTCCTTAAATCTAGTCCAAACATGAAGTTGTTTGCAAAGGATGTGCAAAAGGAAAGAACACAAATAAGGAATTTCCAAGCAGTGAAAGCAAAGCAAAAGGAATCTTGGAGATTGTCCACTCCGATGTATGCGGACCAATGTCATCCAGTTCTCTGAGTGGGTATGTATATTATGTTTCTTTCATTGATGATTTCTTTAGGAAGACTTGGGTTCATTTATTGAAGAACAAAGAGGAATTATTCAACAAATTCAAGGAATTCAAAATCCTTGATAGAAAACCACATTGAAAAGAAGATCAAGACCTTTAGATCCGGCAATGGTGGAGAATTCACTTCAGAATACTTCAAGAAGTTATGCAGTGATTCAGGGATTAAGAGGGAGTTGACTACTCCTTACAATCTACAACAGAAAGGAGTAGAAGAAGCTACTTCAGAGTCGGACTCCAGTAGCTCCTGCAAGGAAGCAAAGATTGAGAGGGAGTCCACCCAACAAACAAACAAAGATAAGTATTTGAATTGGCATTTCTTGTATATCTGATTGTTTAAATAATATTGTTCAATGATGTATATACTTATGTTCCTAGACTTAGGTTGTGTATTATGCATATTAGAATAATTGCATTAATGAATAGTATACTACTAATATGCATGTGATGGGTAAGTGGCCTATGGCACTGTACAACATTCCATTGCTACTTATCTAGAATGAAACCTCTTTGCTAGCATGTTGGGAGTAGTGCAAACTCTTAACAATGTTCTGGTAGAGATGGAAGGCATCTAGAAAGTTATCGTATGAATACGGGATACGGATGAATGTTGTATTGAAGCATTGGCTAAGATAATTGCATGACTGTATGACATATGCCTTTATGTGTAAGAATTTGTTCTGTCAACTATGAGAATTTTCTAATCATGCAATTGAATTTGACTTGTAGGAAAGATCGTGTACAATCACCTACAAAAGAAGGACTACAACATTTGTTCCAGCAATGAAGTTCAAGAAAGCTATCTATTGAAGATATTGAAGAATCTGAAGTTCCCAGGATCCGGGATGCAGCAATGGAAGAATGCCATGATCGAGGAATACCAGTCGATCATGAAGAATGTTGTTTGGGATGTGGTCCCAAGACCAGAAGGGAAGTCTGTTGTGACTTCCAAGTGGATCTACAAGATCATGCATCTTGCAGATGACAGCATAGAGAAATACAAGGCAAGTTTGTAGCTCGTGGCTTCTCCCAAAAGGAGGGGATAGATTATGAAGAGACTTTTCCACCTATAGCCAGATACACTTCCATCAGAACAATACTTGCTCTAGCTACAGTGATGAAGTGGAAGATACACCAGATGGATGTCAAGACAGCTTTCTTGAATGGTGTAGTTGAAGAGGAAGTGTATGTGGAGCAGCCACTCGGTTTTGAGACACATGACAGGGAGTCATATGTGTGCAGGTTGAAGAAAGCCTTGTATGGCTTGAAGCAAGCACCTAGGACATGGTATGGCAGGATAGACAACTTCCTGTCCAGTTTAGGCTTTACCAAGAGTAAAGCGGATTACAACCTTTACTACAAGGTTGAGGAAGGCAATCGAGTGATACTCCTATTGCTTGTGGATGACCTGTTTGTGATAGGGGAGGATAGGTTGATTTTCGACACAAAGAGGAAGCTTGCTTCCAAGTTTGAGATGAAGGACTTGGGTATGGTGCATTACTTTCTAGGTATGGAAGTGTGGCAGAGTGCAGATGGAATCTTCCTTGGATAAGGGGAGTATGCAGTAGAGATCCTGAAGCGGTTCGGGATGATGGACTGCAAGGCCATGGCCACACTTATGGCATCGAACCTAAAGCTATTGAGTGATGCTTCATCAGAGTCAGTTGATGCCACGATGTATTGTCAGATGATTGGGTCCTTGATGTACCTGACGAATAGGAGACCATATATTTGCTTTGCGGTGAACACCTTGAGCCAATTTCTGACAGATCCTAGACATGTTCACCTAATTGATGTAAAGCATATTCTGAGCTCCCTGAAGGGTACAATTGATTATGGGCTCAAGTATGATGTGAATCAAAAGTTTAACCTGGAGGGTTATGTTGATTCAAATTGAGCAGGAAGTACTGCAAATAGGAAGAGCACTTCGATGTGTTGCTTCAGCATGGGATCAGCTGTGATCTCTTGGTTTAGCAGGAAGCAATCCTGTGTAGCACTGAGTACAGCCGAAGCAAGGTATGTCGCAGCTTGTTTGGCTAGTTGTGAGGCAGTATGGCTAAGAAAGCTATTGTCTGATTTATTTGATCTCCAGTTGGAAGCTACATGTATCTATTGTGACAACCAGAGTTGTGTGAAGTTGTCAGAGAACCTAGTGTTCCATGACAGGTCGAAGCACATCGAGATCAAATATCAATATATCAGGGATATGGTGCAGAGAGGAGTAGTGAAGCTCTAGTATGTTGCGATATATGATCAAATTGCAGATGTGTTGACCAAACCACTATCCAGAGGGAAGTTCGAATACTTCAGAGAGAGGCTTGGTGTTCTTCAGATAGAAGATACTTCGAGGAGGAAGTTATGGGACACATTTGTAGGATCCATTCCAAGCATGGTGGTAGGAGGATCCTTCCCATGGCCATGGATGTAAGCACTGTGTGATGAGCATCGGGACGATGCTACGGATGATGTTCAATGATCAGGATGATCATGCGATGATGATATGCATCAGGACGATGCTATGACGATGATCAGTATGACCATGCAATGATGACATGCATCAAGACAATGCTATGATGATGATGAGGATGCTCATGCGATGATGATGTGCATCAGGATGATGTACTGTGTGATGATGATCAGTATGATCATGAGCATCAGGATGATGCTCTGTGCGAGGATGATCAGGTTGATCATGAGTATCAAGATGATACTCTGTGGCCATGGACAGGTTGTGCGATAAGAATATAATCTCGCCCTGGAGATTTGCAAATACTCTTGCGAGGTTTTTCCTATGGCATATAATAGCTCCCTCGGAGATCTGGAAAATGCTCTTTCGAGGTTTTGCTTGGGAGGACATATAATCTTGCCTTGGGAGATTTGCAGATACTCTTGCGAGGTTTTTCCTATGGCATATAATAGCTCCTTGGGAGATCTAGAAAATACTCTTTCAAGGTTTTGTCCTTGGCATATAATATTTCCCTGGGAGATCTGATAGGTTGTGCAGTAAGCTCGTAATCAGTCCTGGGATGCTCTTTCGAGGTTTTTCCATACCACATGTAATCAGTCTTGGAGATCCGATAGGTTGTGCTAGGAACGTAAAAGTCCCAGGATGCTCTTTAGAGTTCTTGCTAGTAGTGCTATGAACATAAACATTCCTAGGACACTCTTTTAAGGTTTTGTGATGGTCACATGTAATAGCTCCCTGGGAGATCCGATAGGTTGAGAAGTAAGCTCGTAATCGGTCCTGGGATTCTCTTTTGAGGTTTTGCTGACACACGTAATTAGTCCTGAGGATTCCATAGGATGGCTAGCTCGCAGAGATGATGAAGACATACAGGAGGCTAGGCCTACAACTAGCATGAAAAAGGGTTGGCTCTATAGAACTTCCTATGACGAGAAGAATTGAGAGATAGCCCAGTGATTGAGATGACGAGTACAGCAGCAGTGATGATGATGCTCCGTGATCCAGTGACGATGATACAACTCCAGAATTGAAGACTTGTGGCGATATGTATTGATGACCTGTGTCTAGAGAATACCTTCCTAGTTAAGAGGGATTGTTGAAGTATTTGTAACTTCGAAAGATATTCTTCTATGTATTAAACATGTACTTTATTATATTCATGATGGAGATATATTATTCCTCTAATCAGAAGTGTCATCATTTGTATTTGTAAGTGTCACAAGTGTCGCAAGTATTATTGTAAGTGTCGCAACTTATATTTTATGAGTTATTAGACCACCAGTGTGGGGTCGGCCCTATATGAGTCATGTGGTTGGGTTATTAGGATTCCTTAGGAAGTCGGCCCTGTTAGAGTTAAAGGCAGGTTAAGTTGTGTATAAATAGAGAGTGAGTGTGTCTCATTCTATTCATTCACGCACTCATCAAACTCGCATAGTTGAGAGAGAGGAGTGCACACAAGTGGAGGAGGAGTAGCTACTAGAGTCATCTATATTTTGGGGATTGATCTTTGTGATCTTTGTATTGGGGATTATTCTATCTCTGAGGAAGTTGCAGGGTTTTTCACCTTCTTGGTTTTCCACAGTGAAACGCTTTGTGTCCATTGTCTCTTGTGATAGTTATGCTATGCTTGTTATTCTCTTAGTGATCCTAGATAACATTGAATGAAAGTATCGAAAAATTAACAGGTAGGTGTGAACTTGGTAAAATGTTTGGAGGAATCTTCTTCTTGGGAATAAGTGGAGTGTTGTTCTCAACTAAATTAGGAACATAAATAGTTGCATGATGGATAGTGTATCCATGTAGAACAATTGAAATCCACTAATAGTAGAGCAAATGTTGGTGCTCACCAGAATTGGACTTCTTGAGATCGGGTCCAAATGAGACTTGATGATGTCCTCCATCTTCTGTGCAAATATGAAAACAAGTGCCAATAAACATGCAGTGGATCAAAAGCACGACAGTAATAGCAAATCCAACCACTCCAAACTGTAATTATTCCTCTATAGAATCCACTGACACACCAAAAAGCAAACCAAAGAGAGGTTTTAAGTGTGTATGAGCTGAAAGAACTAGCTGATGATCTTCAGAATTTGAATCAGAAGACATATGAGAGAACAATGAGGTGTCTCCAACTTCTTGAGGAATTGTGCTAGCAACCATGTAGGAACTGGAAGGAGCATGGGCATTGGAAGTGAAAGAGAAACTAACAACCTCACACTGTATACTGGACTTCCAAATAACCATTAGATCACCTTCTTTCACACCAATGACTGGAAAAGGATTCTGAATATATGAAGTATGAGAGGAGAATAATGATGAGAGATGGAAATATCTGAGTTCTTCTTCAACACTAGATTTCTGTCTTTTGATCTTCAGTACCTGCAAAATGAACTCTCTAAAATCTTATACTGGAAGACTAATTTAATAAATCTCCCTAAGCATTGATACCATATAGGAATTCTAATGAGCTAGGATCTAGAAGCAAAGAAGGCATCCCAAGAATTTATCCAGAGATATGCAAAAATAAGAAGAAATATTGAAGCAGGACCATGAGACAGAACTCAATTGATGTAAATATCATATTTGTAATATTCAACAATATGAATACAATATACAATACATCTCTGAGAGAGACTTCGAATTCCTTGGATGAAAATTTGAAAATATCACAAAAGGCAAGCTTGCTAAAAGAAGAAAAAAAACAATAGTGGCAACACCACTTTCCAACTGAGTCAAGGACCCTGTGAATTAAAGCTAAATCAAATATGGCAGCTAATTAGTGATGAAAAAGTAGTAAGATGATGGCTTTAGGTGAGAAAAATATGGAGGATGTGTTGGCCTAAAAATAGACAGTTTGCCAAGTCCATAAAAGCACCTAACTTTATCCTTATCCACTGAAAAGCAGAAAAAGCAAGACAAATCTGTGTAAAAGTAGGAAGTGTGCTCTTACCATTATGGATAGTCATTAAAGCAAACATAATCTATCCAGAATCTATCTTGAGGTCGCACATGTGGATAATGATGGCAAATGTGATCCTAAAAAGGCAATATGTGGCCAACTACCTAGTCAAACATCTAGGAAAGTATCAAAATGGAATATTAACTTATATCCTAAGTCTAGATGGGTTTTTAATGTTCTATTAAAAAGTCCTAGGTGTTTACTAGGTAGTGGGAACAGTAGAGGCATATCAATTTTTTTAGTCTCTATTTTTTTCAATTTAAGTCTCAATACATAATATAATACATCCAAGTTACATATTTTATGGTGATTACTACCATGATTAACATGATTATGACAGTGTACTGCTTTAAAATTCAAGAATTCAAAAAATGAATTGTACCTAATAGCTATTAGAGAGAATCACCCATATTCTCCAATAGGATCATTAAGTCTCACTTCACTTAGATCAATTCATTGTTACTCAACAGTTGGATGTTGGATGTCTTAAATAACTTGAGTACACCTTATTTTATGTATATCTCTTGTATTAATTTATTTTAATATAGAATCAAGATAAAATATTGTATTAATTATAATTTGTATTATATAGTCGACATATAATATATTTTTTTGTTTGCTAGTGTGTCCATAACTTGTAGGACTAATCTGTGGTCTGAGAAACCGCAACCTAGGGGCATCCAATCTGTCAAAATCACTTAGGGTTTGCACCTGGCATGGGCCACACCAACCCTTAGCATAGTTGGATTTTTAAGTGTCTTCTCCCACTATTGATGAGTTTGAACCGTGGTCTACTTAACAAATAGAACCCCTCGAATAACAACTACACTAATAAGATTGAACTAATCAACATATCATATTTAATTGTATTGTTTTTTTAAATGACCAACCTTAACCATATTAGTTGACAACATTTATACTATATTGAGTTATAAACTATAACTTGAAGCAATAATTAAATTAATAGATATTTAATTTAAGTTTAATATTACTTTTTACATCTAAATTTCATATCATAAATATTGTAGCTACTAGGTACACATTTATGACTCGTGAGTGGAACTTTTAATTTTTGTATGCATCCTTTGTACGATTTAAGAAGAGGAAATAATAAGAATATAGATTAAAAAAGAAACATGTTTCTTTAATGTGTTAGATTTATACAGTTAATGTTATTGAAAATTTTATTAATTTTAAATTTATTAAATTTAGTTGAACGAATTAAAAAAAAGAGAGAAAATGGTAAGTCATAGTTTAGATAATTTAAGAATGTCTTTTTTTAATGACTTAAAATTATAGAAAGTAAAAATTTGACTTAAAATTTAGTAATAATTTTGGATGGATAGAGTTGAATAAATCAAATGTCAGTATTGCACAATTTGGTTGTATTTGATAGTGTTGAGACCATTTTTATATTAAAAAGTAATAATTTCATCAATTTTTTGACAAATTTTTTTTAATTAAATTTGTGTGATGACAACTTGAAAATATAAAAAATATAAAATGTCTAAACTTTTTCAAATAATAATAATTTTAATTAAAACTTCAAAAACAAATATCTTTTTAAATAAAATAAATTAATAAATATGTAATTAAGTTGAAGATTAATGATTATATAAAGATTTTTTTGGAAAAAAGAATTCATATTTCTCTATCCATAGTAAAATTTTGTACTTACTAAAATACAATGATACTTATTGTGAAATAATAATAATTTTAATTAAAAATTTAAAAACAAATATCTTTTTAAATAAAATAAAATAAAATAAATTAATAAATATGTAATTAAGTTAAAGATTAATGATTATATAAAGATTTTGTTGGAAAAAAGAATTCATATTTCTCTATCCATAGTAAAATTTTGTACTTACTAAAATACAATGATACTTAATGTGAAATATGAATGCTAAGTGAACTTAGTATAGCAATATGTCAATTCACTTTTTAAAATATTATATTTACAAATTTTGGATATGAAATATGAATGGAACATTTATATTTAATATAATATGAATGTTATATTTACAATTTACTTTTTAAAATATTATATTTACTTATTTTGGATATGAAATATGAATGCTACATTTATAGTTAATGTAATATGAATGTTATATTTCCAATGTAGTTCATGAGTTATTATATTTATTTTGTAATTTTTATTTATTTATTCATTTGTTTGAGTATGTTTAATGGTTAAGTATATGTGTTTTTTTTTAATAGGTTATATGTGGTAGGGTTTGTATACATTTATAGAATTTAGATATTAAATTATTATGTAAAAATGATTCTTTATATCACAAACACAAATTTAATTTTTATCTAGATCGTAACTTTAATATTAAATAATTACCAGCATAGATCCATCTTAAACTCGTATCTATCAAGCACCGAGAGGGATCCAATTTTTTGAGGTGTATTTCTTTTTTTAAATTTAAACTCAAGAAATTTGATCTTTCTTGATTGATAGATCCGGGTTTAAGTTTTAAGTTTTTATTTTATAAACGAACATCTATTTTTTAATTATTTTTCATAATATTTTATTTTATGAACCAACTTGGATTTTTTTTTAAATATTTTCCATAATTTTTTATTTTATGAGTCGACATGAATTTATTTATTTATTTTGTTACTAACATTATAACGTTATATCACGTTAGAGGATCTCTCCCATATTGGGCTGTAGAGCACCTCGTTTCACTTGGTGCAATTATTGTTAAATAGTATAAATTTAATTTTAAAATAAAATAAACAACATGAATATGTTTTTTTAATATTTATATTAATAATTATTGGAATATCCCATTTTAATTTTCAAATTATTTATGTTTTACTAATTAATATTTCAAAATTTATATTGTAATTTCACTAAATAAACAAAAATACACATTTAAATAATTTTATGGTATTGATTATTGTAGTGTTCCATTTTATATCCCCAAAAAAAAAGTAATTTTATAATTTAAAATAAATAAAAAAACATTGTAATTGTTGTTATAATAAATAATTTTTCACAATTGAAAGAAAATGGTATTATTTGTATAGAATAATTGTTATGGAATGCATTTTCTCCCCTCTTAGGTAACTCAAGAAGGATTCCAATGTTGATACTTATACAAGAAAAAAATCATCTCCAATTCTTCCTTCATATGTGTTTTCGTTTTTAGCAACATTACCTATTTCTCATTAATCATGATACAATATTCCCTCATGAACTAGATAATGAATCAATAATCCTAGAGAGAAAAAACCCTCTGTTGCAAAAAATATATTGGAAGTATATGCACGTGATAGGTAGGTGTCACTAAGATGGTATGCATGTAATGTTTAAGTGTCGCTAAAGGAATTCTCATTCATGTAGAATTTAACCGTTAAAATAACAAGAAAAAACTATATTTGCAAATAAAAAAATGTCATTTCCAAATACGTTGAATAATTATTAAAAGAGTTGGGGCGGTGGGGTTGGGTAATGTTCAATTTATTATGAAAAGTGGTACTTTCCTCTCATGACCCACCACTTTAGGTGGGGCCACCGGGGAAAAGTAATGTTTAATTTACTATGACAAGTGGTACTTTCCCCATAAATCCTATCCCTTTACCTTGCATAGCTCATGGCCCTTCCTCATATTCTCCTTTATCATTTAAAGCCATATTACATTAATTTTATTGGATTTTTTTTATATCACTCACTTTAGTCCATGTCGATCAGATATCCATATTTATATAGTGGGGCCTTGTCCTTAAAATATTCTAAGGAATTTTATATAAATTTAAATAATATTTATGCATGTTTATTATTTTCCATAACAATATGAAATATCACCAATATATCCATTTTTCTACATTTAGAGGAATTATCTTCTTAGACATATATATGCATATACATGCATTAGTCTATGCACATACATGCATTAGTCTATGCATTAGTCTAGATCAACAATGAATACATTAGCCTATCAAAAATACTATGCAATACATAAATCAAAATCACATTTATGCCACATTAAACACATAGACCATACATATGCAACATGTAGTGCTCCACAGATCTTATATGTGATAGATGCACATCATAACCATACTTGTTCCACTTACACCAGATAGACCACAATTAAGCTACATAGAACACACTTTAACCACATGCCCAACATGGAGTAGTCAACCTTGTCCATGTAGTTGGGTGCGAAAGCAAGGTGGTGAGTCTTTTCACTTATTCTCAACCCATATGATCCAATGACTTTGACTTAGAACCATTAAACATTGAAAATAAATAAAAGGATATTAATTATGTAAAAGATAAATTGGAGAAGGTGGAGCATTGCAATTATTTATTACATCTAAATCGGGATGAATTATGTAAGAAGGGTAGAATTTTGGTTTTTTCGGTTGAAGGCAGGCAATTGCATCTGGTTAGTGAGAAGGAGACAATGGGCAATGTATACAATCTCAATCCATTTCATGGAAAATTACTTGCAGGAATCAACCAAAAGCTTGAGTTGTACAAATGGGTGATCCGTAATAATGGTTCCACAAAGCTAGAGTTTGAATGTGGACACCGTGGTTGTACACTTGCTAGCTGTGTTAAAACTAGTGGAGATTTTATCTTGGTTGGTGATTATCTGAAATCTATATATTGTTAGATAATAATGTCGATTTGCTTAATATAGATTCTGTTATATTATTAAGGAGACGTGTAGGATGAGATCCTATTTCTTAGCAGTTTGTTGAACTACTCTTCCAGCTATATATTGTAACCAGATTTCATAATAAAATATAAGTCGTGTGTTATGTTCTGTATACATTTGCAATGTTATTTAATTTGGTATCGGAGCTTTGGGAGAGCTTGTGAGTCGCCAGCGAGTAGAAGGGAGAGAGACTGCCTAAGAGAGATCGCGGCCCTTCTTGCCCAGGCACCGTGAAGATCACCAAATCGTGGAGATATTCCTGTTGCGGAAGCCAAGGAGCCTGCATGGTTTAGAGAGCTGCCAATCCTGTTGCTGTGCGTGGAAGCCAAGGATCCTGTAGAGCTTGACCTAGCCAAGATTCCGTTACTGGGCTTGCACTTTTTGCACTTGCAGGTTGTAGACGAAATGCATGAAAGGACCGTTGATTCGATGAAGTCCCAAGCTGAGCTGCAAGCAGCAAATAGGCAGCTCGAGGAGTCTAGCTCGCGCACAGATATGCAACTGCACGATGAACAGGACCGTCAGCTACGATTGGAAGCCACTATTACTTCTGTCGCAGATGACATTGAATATTTCGAACCCCAGAGCGATCCTACAAACACCATTCTCAGAATGGGAGATATGGTGAAATCTCTGAAGACAGAAATACTGGACAAGGAGATTCTTCATGAGGCTGATATTACCGCCATGAAGGCAAAAATCAATACGGAGATACCATTAACTGAGCAGCAGTTAAGGGAGCAAGCAGTAAAGGCTGTAGCGTGGAATATTGCAATGGATGTGGCTAACTGCCAAGATTTATTGACTGCAGCTTCGAAGGCATTCACTGCCCTCAAAGAGGATCCAGGGCTATTGCAAGTAAAGAATGCAGTCAAAGAAAAGTAGGCCGCACTGGAGAAGCTAGATATGGAAGTTAAGGCCCTGCCTACCAGAGACAGGCTTCTGAAATACAAGGAAATAACCAACTTGAAAAAGGAGGTACAAGCATTAAGGGAGAAACAGACTGCCATGGACGATCAGTCCCAACCGCTTCTGCAGGATGCCATTGCAATATCGCAGCAGATTGAAGACAAACTCAAGGACCTGCGCGAGAACCAGGAGAATGTGGAAGGACATATTGGACAAGAAATAACTGCAGAAATGCTCGACACAGTCAGGCAAGTCGAGCATGGTACAATGGAAACAATGGAACAGCTGGTCAGCACATTCAACGAATTCGCGGCAAAGCTAGCTCCGCAGGTCGCGGAGCATATCAAAAAGGCCGAAGCTGAAGGTGGCTCGGGGATGAGCCACATGTAAGTGTTAGGGGCATGTTGGGCCTGGCCCAAGTTGGGGAAAATTTTGATAACAGAAGGAGTTTTAACTGCGGAGCTGAGCACGGCTCAACAAAAATACAATTTTGTGCAAGTGTTGGGGATGGTGTGAAGTTGCGCGCAGCAACCAAATTTTGGCACTACTTCGAAGGGTGCTGCAAAGATCAGTGCTGCGAGGAAGCAATGTTGCGAAGTGACCAGTCCACTTGGAGCTAGCAAAGCAGAGTGCTGGACGGAGGACGGGAACGGGTACCGGTTAGACCGTTGGCTGTCTAGTTTTGGCAAAGATGCTCCAGGGAGGTCGAGCAACGGCCATGAGAAAATCAGGAAGGAAGCCAGGTGTACGAGGCCGTTAGAGGAAGAACGGTTTGATGAAAGCGACTAGGAGCTGAGCCAGCTATACGAGGCCGTTAGAGGAAGAGCGGCTCGAGGAAAGTGACTTGTTGGCATGCACACAACAGAAAGGCCGATAGCGACAGGATGAAGGCGTGGAGGACCGCCATGATGGAGCACTCGCTACCAGAGGCCGGCAGTTCGGTTTAGAGAAACCGTAGCAGTTTTTGGAAACCCTAAGGGTTTCGGTTTCGGCCTTTAGCATTGTAAAGACATGGCCTATGGGCATGATCTATTTAAGGAGGCATTTTTGCATGGGAAAGGGTTAGAATTTTAGTACTGAGCACTGTAAAATCTTTCTGAGTGAAGATATTGTAAAGGATCTGCAGCTGAGTGCACAAAGACCTATCTCAGAGAGAAGAGAGTCTACAGCTGATCGTGCAGACTAAGAACTGGTGTGCCCTTCCCAAAAGATCTATATATAACAACAGTTCTTGTGGATGTAGCTTCCCACATGGGGGAGTGAACCACGTTAAATACTGTGCAGTGTGATTGTGTTGTGTATTGTGCATTTATCTGCTTCCTGTGAATGAATGTTTGAATTTTCCCTTGCATACCATTATGATAGGACTTTTATATGTATTTTCCATCAGGAGAATATGGAAATAATATGTTAAGTTCTGCATGAATAGATGAATGGTGAATGTTTGGCCTCTACTTATGAAGCAGTAATGAATCAGTTATTGGGCTAAGTGTTAGATATTGTTTAAGCACTTTCACATTATGTAATAGGAAGAATGCATGGTAGTTGGACCATCTCTGCAGCACATGGTTGAGCAGTGAACACCCCGAGTGAATGGATGAATGATTGAGTGTTAATAACTTCAGTACTCTAGATAATTGCAAGTATTTCAAGTCTTAGTGTGAGCTGCATCGACCACAATCACAAGGAAATTCCGTGGAAGTAGAACTCAGAGGTGCGGACCGCGGTGTCATCTATCTCCGCACAGTCTTTCCCCGCAGCACACGTCCCATGTCACGCTGCTCAGTACGTCAGACTAAACAACTCATCACCTACTGTGGAAACTTGATTCTGCAGTACCCCAGAGATACACCTCGGGTGAGACCTCAACCTACTCGCAGGTTGTTGCCGGAAGGGCCGGTGCGAAGGGGTTTTGTTGGTCAAGGGGAAACCGCGAAGAACCTGGGTCTTTATTGAAAACCCTCTGGGTCAGCATATGATAAGCCAACATGGAGAATGTTGAGGGACTCTTGGATCTTCTTTTCATTCATCTTTAAGGACCCTTCAAGAAAATGAGGCTCTTGCAAATGAACCTCCTCATCTTCTTCATTTTTGCTTGGACCAACTTCATGAAGCTCAAGTGGTGATGGGGAAGTTGATCTTGGTTCTTCTTCAACTACTACAAGGTCTTCATTATCATGCTTAATGGAACTTGGGCTTGCAGCAACACCTTCAAAAGTGATCTTTATGTCACCAACATAGAGCTGTGAGCACCCATCAGTAGGTACTCCTTCATAGTTTAAGCATCCATCAGTAGATGCTCTTTGGTTCATGTCTAAGATAGAAGGTGTCTTGAAATGATCTTCCATATTTTCAATATAATATTCTTCATGCTCTTTTGATGTCTCTTCCTTTTGCTCCTTCAAGCAAGCTGATGCATTTTGCCCCTTGTTTTCCTTAGGATCAATATCTTTGGAATCTCTTTTTGAAGAATTCCCAAAAGTTCTCCTCACGTAGGACATCATTTCACGCACACATATATGATACTCTCTCCAAGGTTCTTTACAAGAAGGGCATAAACCTTTCTTTACTCACTCCACATCTTCATGGTTGGGCCTATTTGCAAAAATATGTTCAGCATAGTACTCAAAAGACATGGAATTTTGTGTATTTTTTCTCCAAGCAAGATATTCTTGATATTTTTGATATTGTTGGGGCAAGGTTTTATATGTTGCTCTCCATCTTTGTAACTCGTTCAAAGAATTATCCTTGGTTGGTGTGACACACTCATCTTCATTAAAGACTCCATTAAAGCTCCAAATGAAAGGTCTGAATGGCATTTCTAATTAACAACTTGGATGGGAATCTTTCACCCTCGAAATTGGCTAAGGCAAGAAACTAGTCATCCATTAGCTCTCCCTCTTCACAAATGCAATTGCAAAATATACAAATGATCAAAAGTTGCTTTAATTCTTTGTTATTGGAATTTATAAACTTATAATTTCCTCCATGGGTCGAATTCCTTCCAAGAGACTCATGCAACTCAAGTTGGGAAGAGATTCCAAAGAACGCCACTTGTACAACAATTCCTAGTCTCCCACTTCCACCAAATCACATGTGGAAGCATCTTAGCTGCCCGAACTCCCTTGAGCACCCTATTGGAGGATATTTTTAGCCTTGACATGTCATATATTTCATATGTTAGCCTTCAGGTCTGATTTGTGTCATAGGTGTCATAGCATCTTCATCATTGTTGTCATAGAACTAGGGAATCTAGCCCAAGTGTCTCACTAGCTCCAAATTGCCTCTTCCTATTGCATGGGAGTTACTCTTCCTCTACATTTCGACCTTGGATGAGTCATGAAATGAATAATACCTTTTGAACTCCCCCAAGTATGTTACCATTCACCTTGAATTCGAATTTGTGAGAGAATGATGCCAAGTGTAGTGGGGAAATCTAGCCATATGTGGGTTCCACTTCCTCCATGTGTCTTCATGATCAAATGACAATTTGATTTTCACTTATATATATTTATTTATCTCCTTTATTAAATATTCATTCCATTCTAATGTTCAAACGTCATTTATTATCCCCCTTATTCCAAATCCCAAACCTTCCACCCCAAACCTAGGAAACTAGTAATTTTCCTCCTTGGCAATTATTTGACCTTTAGCATCAATTTGATAAACTCTCATGAATATGGCCAATGGGATTAGGCCATTGTGACCCAATGCAAAATTTGGGACATGACACTTTTCCTCAACCATACCTTCTCCATATAAATCCATAAGGAATTTATAGAGACATTGTTTCCAATGAACCTACCCATTAGATATTTTACACTTAGAGAAAGGACCTAGGCTACATGGCATTGTGTCTTCTCCCAAAACAAGCTTAACCCTCTTCTTTCTAGCAAAAACACACTTCATTTTCATTTTCTCTAACCTCAACCCTAATTAGGAATTTATCACCTCTTCACCTATAACTTCCTAATTAGTTCCCAATAGTTCTTGCATAGTTAAGTCTCTGAAGCCTAGCCCATCTTTGGATCCTTAAATTTTCTCTTTGTTTCTAGATCGTAAACCATAACCAGAGACCCACCACCTTCAAGTTTTTTATCAATGGTCTCTTTAGCATTTGATTGTGAGAATGATACTTGGTGGCCCTCATTTACATTGAAATTCACCACTAGGGATCCTATATTTGTGCCTTCGAATCTCCCATTTGACTTCTTTAATGAAAGGATCTTGAGACCCTCATTTGTCACAATTTGGCTATGACCCCATACCTTGATTAGTAGAAATGGAAAAGTGGAAGTTGATATTGCAACTAAAAATCCTTAGGCGATAATATTCAGAGGACTAGATTTTATTGATTAGAATAGTTATCTTGTTCTACACAACTATTTGCATTTGCCTGGATATCTCCTCACAGATGATCTTTGTTGCCTCATTCTCCCATAGAGGGGGAGACGTAGAATGCCATACAAAATTTGTTCTCATCTCTTGCAATAAGTACCCAAAGTATGAAGAGAGTTTATGGTCTGCAAACCCTAGCTAGGGTTTGAATCTTTGCAGACCACTTGGAGTTAAGCATGTCATCTCTGATGGGCCTAGTACCAACCAACTAAAAAAGTGGGAATTTCTATATTTGTTTGATATGTTCTTGTCTTTTTTGAAAATATGGGTTGGTGAGTACATGCCATATGTATAGTAGGATGGATCGGCATGGGCATACTAGGCCTAAAAGCTGTACACTTGGGCATCATTTAGCAAAGTACAATCCGAATGATGTGGTGTCAAAATCACTCATAAACTGGTTTAATGTTGAAATGACATGCTTTCCTTCCAACATTTGTTTGCTGAAAGGATTGGAGGATGAAGTTATTACACCCTCGGGGGAAGGACTTGGTGGTGCGGTATCTACCCATGGAGGTAAATTTAGACTAACCCCAAATTCTATGGTTAATATAGATCCTCTCTGATATCTCGCAAAATTCTTTGGGGCAGCATTTTCCCTCGGTTGATTTAGGGTTTAGGCAAAGGGATTGTGAACGGCTTGATAATGGGGCTCGTTCAGATTATGGTGAGAAGGTTCCTCTTCTGAAAATGAAGGATTCTCTTAACCCTCAGTGGCGACATTCAGGTTTATCTTTGACAAACCATAGAGTAGTTTCTAGTGATCCTCCAAAGTTGGGTTCTGCTGATGAGGGTGTACACGTTGAGCAGAGAAGAAAGCTTCCGTATCCAGTGGTGGTGCTAGACTGTGGCATGGTGTGACAAGGTTTTCTACTAAATCTTATTGACAACTTAAAGCACATAAAGTTTGTAACAAGCCTATGTATGTTTTAGGGACAGACGTAACTATGGACAAGGTAATGGGTTTGTCAGCAAGGGTCCTTCTGGGAAGAATGGAATATGTTAGAATGTCGAGGGCGAAGATATTGAATGGATGAAGCAGAATTGGAAGACTTTGATAAATTATACTCCGAAGGTTAGTATGCTTATGAACATATGGATACGCTTATAAAACATGGGTCATTGGTAAATAGTCGATGGTGTTCAATAGATGGCATTCAGGTTTTGATCCATGGGTGACATCTCTAGGTCCTTCTTCCTAGTTTCCGGACTCATCTTTGTACTATGGATGCCTTTGTTGCGATAGCAAACTCAATTGGACATTTTATTTTGGATGAGGAGGAGACCATGTTGGACAATGATGAAATACATTTTGAAAAATAAAAAACCACTATTTGAACCCAAAAAAATTGTCACCATTCGAAAAATATAACCAAAAACATTCAAAACCTACAAAAATTAACTAACTCCCATGATTAATGGTTACCACAACCACTCTAATCACAAAACTTAGGTCGGTTGTAGTTGGTTAATGGTCACAAACACAAACACTCTCCTCACAAAAGTGTATATATATATATATATATAGTCATACATATAGTACACAAACACTCTCCTCACAAAAGTGTATATATATATATATATATAGTCATACATATAGTCATGTAAAGTTTAGTAGCTGGTAGCTAGTGTGGTTTTGGGGGAAAAATTAAAAGAACGAAACAGAATACAAGCATCTGAAAGAGATTCTCGAAGAAGAATACAGGTTCCTGTTGTTGCTGCAGAGATTCTTGAAAAAGAATACAGGTTACTGTTGTTGCTGCAAATACAAGTATGAAGGGAGAGAAGATGAGTATGTGGAACTACATTGTAACCGTTCAGAAGCCCACCAGTGTGACTCATTCTTGCGTGGGCAACTTTACTGGTCCTAACCAGATTAATCTCATCATTGCGAAAAGTACCAAGATTGAGATCCATTCTCTGTCCTCGCAGGGTTTAGAGAAAATTCTAGAAGTACCAATCTACGGCGGAATAGCAATGCTTGAAATCTTCCAACCTCATGGGGAGCAACAAGATTCTCTTTTTATTTCCACAAAAAAATACCAGGCCTGTGTTCTTCACTGGGATAAAGATGCCCGTGAGATTATTACGATGGCAATGGTAGATGTCTTAGATCATGTTGGGAAACCTACAAAGAATGGGTCGATTGGTATCATTGATCAGGATGGTAGAGTCATAGGATTCCACCTCTATGATGGTGTAGTAAAAATCATAACATTCAATTATATTGTAGGAGTTACACACGCTTTCAATATCATGCTCGACCGATTTAAAAAAGTTTTGGACATCAAGTTCTTGTATGGTTTTTCAAAGCCAACAATTGCTGTGCTATACGAACACAAACTTGATTGTAGTTATAAAGATGCACGGTGTGTGACAATATACGAGGTCGATGTAAACGGCAGGGATTTGAATGCGGTGGCTTGGTCGCTGCCCAATTTACACAGTGATGCCTACATGTTAATACCAATTCCCATGCCTTTTGGAGGCATTATTATTATTGGTAAGCATAGCATTGTTTATTTCAGTATCTCTGTATCCAAAGTGAGTCAGAAACCCAACTCTATGACTATCACTCAGGTTTATGGCAAAGTCGATGCTTCTAGGTATCTGCTCGGCGATCACACAGGCCGCCTTCATTTGCTTGCTATCGCTCATGAAAAAGGAAGGGTTACTGGTTTCAACGTTGATTTTATGGGTGAAACATTTGTTGCTTTAACAATCTCTTATCTAGATAATGGATTTGTGTACGTTGGGTCTAGCGAAGTAGATTCGCAGCATGTCAAACTACATCTGGAGCCTGATACTGGAGTTTTATCGATGGAAGTTGTCCAAACATTTTTTAATCTTGGTCCAATCACGGACTTTTGTCTTGTTGATCATTAGGAAAAGGTTGTGACTTGTTCTGGAGGACTCAAGGATGGTTCTCTTCGCATACTTAGAAATGGCATATGAATCAACGAACATGCAGCATCTGCAGAATTTCCAGGCATAAAGGGAATATGGTCATTGAGATCTTCAACTCTTGACAATTTTGACACTTTTTTGGTGATGAGCTTCCTTTGTGAGACTCGTATACTTGCACTGAACTCAAACGATGACCTAGAAGAAACATAAATACAAGGGTTTGCCTCTCATGCTCCTTCCTTATTTTGTCAAGATGTTATTCATGACCAGCTTGTTCAGGTAACAGTGGATTCTATGAGATTAGTAAGTGCATCTTCTGGAGAGCTATTGTTTGAATGGAGATCCCCCACCAGATTATCTATAACAGTAGCCACAAGTAATGCTAGTCAGGTTTTATTGGCCACTCAGAGGAGTAATCTTGTCTACTTAGAAATTAGAGAGGGTTTCCTAATAGAGGTGAGACATGTGACCATTGAGTTTGATGTATCTTGCATGGATGTAAATCTTATTGGTGAAAATCCCATCTGGAGTGAATTCGCAGCTGTTGGACTGTGGAAAAACTATAGTATTATTCTTTACTCTCTTCCTAATCTGCATGTCATTAGAAGGTTCTATTTTGCAGAGAACATTGTACCCCAGTCTGTGCTTCTGTGTAGATTTGAAGGGATTTCATACTTGCTTTGTGGTCTTAGGGATGGGCATTTATATAACTTTAAGCTGAATATGAGCAGTGGAGCGTTTTCTGATGGGAAAAAGATTTCATTGTGTACAGAAGCTATTACTCTCACGCCCTTTCACTATAAAAATACAACGCTTGTTTTCGCATCATCGGACAGGCCCACAGTTATTTACAGTAGCAACCTGAGAGTGACATACAGCAATGTAAATCTGGAAAAAGTTCTTCACATGTGTTCTTTTCATTCAAAGTCTTTCCCTGACAGTGTTGCCGTTATAAAGGAAGACATGCTTGTTATTGGGTCATTCGATGATCTTCATAAACTTTACATATCCTCAATGAATCTTGGGGAACATACTTATTGTATTTGCCATCAAAATGACTCTCGAACATTTGCCATTTGTAGTATGAAGTGTTTTTATGATCGGAGAAATAATATGATCCAAGAAACAGTGAACTACTTCATGTGTCTCTTAGATGAAGAAACATTGGAGAATATTTCATCGTATCAACTGGATGACAATGAAGAAGGATGTTCCATCCTGAGTTGTTCATTTACATATGAAAACAATGTTTATTTTTGTGTTGGGACAGCTTATCGAGATCCTGAACATCTAAATCAGGATTAATTATGTAAGAAGGGCATAATTTTGGTATTTTCGATTGAAGACAGGCAACTGCATCTGGTTAGTGAGAAGGAGACAATGGGCGTTGTATACAATCTCAATCCATTTCATGGAAAATTACTTGCAGGAATCAACCAAAAGCTTGAGTTGTACAAATGGGTGATCCGTAATAATGGTTCCACAGAGCTAGAGTTTGAATGTGAACACCATGGTCGTACACTTGCTAGCTGTGTTAAAACTAGTGGAGATTTTATCTTGGTTGGTGATTATCTGAAATATATATATTGTTAGATAATAATGTTGATTTTCTTAATATAGATTCTGTTAGATTATTAAGGAGACGTGTAGGATGAGATCCTATTTCTTAGCAATTTGTTGAACCGCTCTTCTAGTGATATATTGTAACCAGATTTCATAATAAAATATAAGTCATGTGTTCTGTTCTGATTTGAACTGCTCTTCCTCAAGATCACCTTCTTTCACACCAATGACTGGAAAATGATTCTGAATATATGAAGTATGAGAGGAGAATGAGATGGAAATATCTGAGTTCTTCTTCAACACTAGATTTATGTCTTTTGATCTTCAGTACCTGCAAAATGAACTCTCTAAAATATTATACTGGAAGACTAATTTAATAAATCTCCATGAGCTTTGATACCATATAGGAATTCTAATAAGCTAGGATCTAGAAGCAAAGAAGTCCTCCCAAGAATTTATCCAGAGATATGCAAAAATAAGAAGAAATATTGAAGCAGGACCATGAGAGACATAACTCAATTGATGTAAATATCATCTTCGTATTATTCAACAATATGAATACAATATACAATACATATCTGAGAGAGACTTCGAATTCCTTGGATGCAAATTTGAAAATATCACAAAAGGCAGGCTTACTAAAAGAAGAAAAAAAACAATGGTGGCAACACCACTTTCCAACTGAGTCAAGGACCTTGTGAATTAAAGCTAAATCAAATATGGAAGCTAATTAGTGATGAAAAAGTAGTAAGATGATGGCTTTAGGTGAGAAAAATATGGAGGATGTGTTGGCCTAAAAATAGACAGCTTGCCAAGTCCATAAAAGCACCTAACTTTATCCTTATCCACTGAAAAGCAGAAAAAGTAGGACAAATTTGTGTAAAAGTAGGAAGTGTGCTCTTACCATTATGGACAGTCACTAAAGCAAATAGAATCTATCCAGAATCTATCTTGAGGTCGCACATGTGGATAATGATGGCAAATGTGATCCTAAAAAGGCAATATGTGGCCAACTACCTAGTCAAATATCTAGGAAAGTATCAAAATAGAATATTAACTTATATCCTAAGTCTAGATGGCTTTTTAATGTTCTATTAAAAAGTCCTAGGTGTTTACTAGGTAGTGATAATAGTAGAGGCATATCAATTTTTTTAGTCTCTATTTTTTTCAATTTAAGTCTCAATACATAATATAATACATCCAAGTTACATATTTTATGGTGGTTACATATTTTCTCCCATATTAGGTAACTCAAGAAGGATTCCAATGTTGATACTTATACAAGAAAAAAATCATCTTCAATTCTTCCTTCATATGTGTTTTCGCTTTTAGCAACATTACCTATTTCTCTTTAATCATGTTACAATATTCCCTCATGAACTAGATAATGAATCAATAATCCTAGAGAGAAAAAACCTTGTGTTGCAAGGATGATCAGGTTGATCATGAGTATTAGGATGATACTCCGTGGCCATGGGCAGGTTGTGCGATAAGAATATAATCTCACCCTGAAGATTTGAAGATACTCTTGCGAGGTTTTTCCTATGGCATATAATAACTCCCTCGGAGATCTGGAAAATGCTCTTTCGAGGTTTTGCTTGGGAGGACATATAATCTTGCCCTGGGAGATTTGCAAATACTCTTGCGAGGTTTTTTCTATGGCATATAATAGCTCCCTGGGAGATTTGGAAAATGCTCTTTCGAGGTTTTGTCCTTGGCATATAATATTTCCCTAAGAGATCTGATAGGTTGCGCAGTAAGCTCGTAATCAGTCCTGGGATGCTCTTTCGAGGTTTTGCCATACCACATGTAATCAGTCTTGGAGATCCGATAGGTTGTGCTAGGAACGTAAAAGTCCTGGGATGCTCTTTAGAGTTCTTGCCGGTAGTGCTATGAACATAAACGTTCATGGGACACTCTTTTAAGATTTTGTGATGGTCACATGTAATAGCTCCCTGAGAGATCTGATAGGTTGAGTAGTAAGCTCGTAATCGGTCCTGGGATGCTCTTTCGAGGTTTTGTTGACGCACGTAATCAGTCCTGAGGATTCCACGGGATGGCCATCTCGCAGAGATGATGAAGACCTACAGGAGGCTAGGCCTACAACTAGCATGAAAAATGGTTGGCTCTGTAGAACTTCCTATGATGAGAAGAATTGAGAGATAGCATAGTGATTGAGATGACGAGTACAGCAGCAGTGACGATGATGCTCCGTGATCTAGTGACGATGATCTAGCTCCAGAATTGAACACTTGTGGCGATATGTATTGATGAACTGTGTCTAGAGAATACTTTCCTAGTTAAGAGGGACGGTTGATGTATTAGTAACTTCGAAATATATTCTTCTATGTATTACACATGTACTTTATTATATTAATGATGGAGATGTATTATTCCTCTAATCAGAAGTGTTGTCATTTGTATTTGTAAGTGTCAAAAGTGTCGCAAGTATTATTGTAAGTGTTGCAACTTATATTTGATGGGTTATTAGACCACCAGTGTGGGGTCGGCCCTGTATGAGTCATGTGGTTGGGTTATTAGGCTTCCTTAGGAAGTCGGCCCTGTTAGAGTTAAAGGCAGGTTAAGTTGTGTATAAATAGAGAGTGAGTGTGTCTCATTCTATTCATTCACTCACTCATCAAACTCGCATAGTTGAGAGAGAGGAGTGTGCACAAGTGGAGGAGGAGTAGCTACTGGAGTCATCTATATTTTGGGGATTGATCTTTGTGATCTTTGTATTGGGGATTATTCTATCTCTGAGGAAGTTGCGGTGTTTTTCACCTTCTTGGTTTTCCCCAGTGAAACGCTTTGTGTCCATTGTCTCTTGTGATAGTTATGTTGTGCTTGTTATTCTCTTAGTGATCCTAGATAACATTGAATGAAATTATCGAAAAATTAACAAGTAGGTGTGAACTTGGTAAAATGTTTGGAGGAATCTTCTTCTTGGGAATAAGTGGAGTGTTGTGCTCAACTGAATTAGGAACATAAACAGCTGCATGATGGATAGTGTATCCATGTAGAACAATTGAAATCCACTAATAGTAGAGTGAATGTTGGTGCTCACCAGAATTGGACTTCTTGAGATCGGGTCCAAATGAGACTTGATGATGTCCTCCATCTTCTGTGCAAATCTGAAAACAAGTGCCAATAATCATGCAGTGGATCAAAAGCACGACAGTAAGAGCAAATCCAACCACTCCAAACTGTAATTCTTCCTCTATAGAATCCACTGACACACCAAAAAGCAAACCAAAGAGAGGTTTTGAGTGTGTATGAGCTGAAATAACTAGCCGATGATCTTCAGAATTTGAATTAGAAGACATATGAGAGAACAGTGAGGTGTCTCCAACTTCTTGAGGAATTGTGCTAGCAACCATGTAGGAACTGGAAGGAGCATGGATAGTGGAAGTGAAAGAGAAACTAACAACCTCACACTGTATACTAGACTTCCAAATAACCATTAGATCACCTTCTTTCACACCAATGACTAGAAAAGGATTCTGAATATATGAAGTATGAGAGGAGAATAATGATGAGAGATGGAAATATCTGAGTTCTTCTTCAACACTAGATTTCTGTCTTTTGATCTTTAGTACCTGCAAAATGAACTCTCTAAAATCTTATACTGGAAGACTAATTTAATAAATCTCCCTAAGCTTTGATACCATATAGGAATTCTAATAAGCTAGGATCTAGAAGCAAAGAAGTCCTCCCAAGAATTTATCCAGAGATATGCAAAAATAAGAAGAAATATTGAAGCAGGACCATGAGAGACATAACTCAATTGATGTAAATATCATCTTTGTATTATTCAACAATATGAATACAATATACAATAAATATTTGAGAGAGACTTTGAATTCCTTGGATGCAAATTTGAAAATATCACAAAAGGCAGGCTTACTAAAAGAAGAAAAAAAACAATAGCGGCAACACCACTTTCCAACTGAGTCAAGGACCTTGTGAATTAAAGCTAAATCTAATATGGCAGCTAATTAGTGATGAAAAAGTAGTAAGATGATGGATTTAGGTGAGAAAAATATGGAGGATGTGTTGGCCTAAAAATAGACAGCTTGCCAAGTCCATAAAAGCACCTAACTTTATCCTTATCCACTGAAAAGCAAAAAAAGTAGGACAAATCTATGTAAAAGTAGGAAGGGTGCTCTTACCATTCTGGACAGTCATTAAAGCAAACAGAATCTATCCAGAATCTATCTTGAGGTCGCACATGTGGATAATGATGGAAAATGTGATCCTAAAAAGGCAATATGTGGCCAACTACCTAGTCAAACATCTAGGAAAGTATCAAAATGGAATATTAACTTATATCCTAAGTCTAGATGGGTTTTTAATGTTCTATTAAAAAGTCCTAGGTGTTTACTAGGTGTTGAAATATTGTAAATTCAAAGAATATTATATTTGTACTTTATTATTCTAGAGATGTTTCATTCCTCCATGGAGATCTTATTGTATATCCGGAGATGTTTATTCCTCCGTTGGAATGTGGTAACTTGGGTTATTAGACTTCCCTAGTGGGGGTCGGCCCTGTATGTGTTATGTGGGTCAAAGGGTTGTTAGACCACCCTAGTGGGTTCGGCCCAATCAGTTGTAATGCGGTGTTTAACCCAGTGGTAAAGTTGGGGCCGACCTAGTTAATATAAAGTGCAAGTCGGAGATGTGTATATATAGAGGAGGTGTGTTCCTCATTCGACACACTTCCCTCACTCAGAATGTAGCGCACTTGTGGAGGAGTGGTTTGCTATGGTGGAGGAGGAGATCATGTCTTTGGTTTGCATCTTTGTATATTGCTGGTCATCTATATTGAGGAAGCTTTGCTGGGTTTTCTACCCCATGAGGGTTTCCCAGGATAAATCTGTGTCTCTTGTGTTTATGCTGTGCTTGTTGTTTCTTCAATGATCCTGTATATGCTATTATTGTGAAATGGAATGTAATGCTGATATTTTTTGTCTTAGAATATTGAATATTAACATGGTATCAGAGCTAACCTGAAGGAAGGCAATGTATGGAACTTACGACACTTGCTTCACTTGCGACAATTTCAAGGTTTGGGTTTTGTATAGAAAAAACCAGTCATCGTGGAACTTTCGCTATAAATAAATTTTGGCGAAGGTTCAGGATCTGAAACCTTTACAGGTCGTAGATAACATCCCCAGGTACCTTGTGTCCAAAGGACACCCTCATATTCGTTGTACTTTGTGATTTATGATCAGTACAAGTTAGGGTTTCTGCCTCTTCCAGATCTTAGTCAAAATTAGGTGACCTAGGAAAAAAGGTCATAACTTGGGCTAGAAAGCTCCAAATGAAATTTAGTAAAAAGTGACAGGTAGTACACAGTCTGTACTATCTCAGAGGCCGAAGTTGAACCAGTGACACGTGGAACGCCGTACAAGTTCGCTCTCCTGTTTTATCCCATAAACAGGTCATGTTGCGACACTTGGCATAACTCTCTCTCAGAAAATCCAATTGAGGTCAGACCTGTCGGGATGGAAAGATGACAGGTCAGGCTACCACATAAAAAGTTTTCAGACCCTGTGGATCAAAAAGTTCAGAGTTACAACAGAAAAAATCAGGTACATGTTTTTGTCAAAACAGAATTATTTTTGAGCACATTCATTCATGGCTTCCGGAATTTAGGATTTCGGAGAAATTTGGAATTTCTGTAATCGGAGACCACGACTAGATGATACTCATCAAAATATAAATTTAGAGACCAAGATCAAAATTTTTGGTTGGGAAGAAGAGTGGGCTTGATCAAACCCTATTTCGGGATTTTCATCAGAAAGGTGAAAAATAGGGCTTCTACAAAAGTTGGAATTTCTGAAGTCTATGACCACGGCTGAAAGCTCCTCAGAAAAATAAGAGCTTAGAGATTTGGATCAAACCTTTTGATTGGGCAGAAGGGTGGGTTCCATCAAACCCTAGTTTAGGATCCTGTCCAGAAGATCCAGAAGTTTCGAAGGCAATTTTGAGGGGTCAAATTTTGGAGGTTTTAAAATTGAAGTATGCTAGTTTGATCATCTCAGCAAGACACATCCTTCCATCCATTCAGAAGTGTGAAAGTCAAAGATTGAATATTTAGGGTTTCTCTAGCAAACCCTAATCAAGCTCCAGATCAAGTTTCAGGGGGAGTTGAGGCTAAGGCCTTACATAAGAAGACTACAAGAAGTCTCGACAGGTATGACTTAAGGAAGTTCAGGTATGTCTTGAAATCTGATTCCTGATTAAGTTCATAATATGTTTGTCTTCATATTATTTATTAGTACAATATTGATTAATGTTAGAATTGTCTTATCACCCTAGTAACAGTATGAATGCATGTGAATGATAGAAGACATTCATTGATTAGGGCTATATGATTGTACTAATGCACTGTGGTGTTGCATGAGGTTGATGTTGTTTGCTAACAAGATACAGGTACATCATGAAAGACAAATCAAGTTCCATGACCATGACAACATGAAAACAAAGACTCATCCATAATCTTTGTTCTACTTACGAGGTATGTATGACTAAGTTATATTATGCTTAACCTATGAGATATGCAGGTTCTAGCACATGATCTCTAAATCATTGAAGAGAACAAAGAAGATATTGTTTAGGTATGCTAGACATAACTAAGCAAGTATACTAATCCAGGTATGTTTTCCTATGTCAAGTTAGAATCTTACCTTGTGTTAGGATCCCTTATATAAGTATACTTGGTATGATTGGTTATGCTTATTCATAAAGCTAGTAATCAAGGGTTTATGCATATTTTGTCTCTTATCTTGATTGATGATTTAACTAACCATAAGAGTCCTATGATCAAACAAGAAGATGCATGAGTAAAAGAAGACTTTCCTGAAACCTTGAATACTAATTTTTATTATCTATGATCATGACTATACATATTCAATATTATTTAGAGTTATAATGTTTTAATAATATTGAGAATATACTAATGAATGTATGTTTGTGTATGAGATCATGAGGATGACACTAGTGCACACTTGAGCATGCACAGTGGTACAGAATGAATAGAAGTTCAAAAGACATATAAAATATCAAGCGAGAGACAACCACACAAACATAAAAGATAAGTATTTGAGTTGTTACTTGAAATAGTAAATGATATTGCTTGTAATAGTTGTATTCCTAGAATATATCACGCTGAGTGTAAACATTCATATAGCATTGAACAATATGCTACTAATATGCATATGATTGGTAAATTGGACAAACATTCCATTGTTGCTTGTCTAGAATGAAACCTCTTTGCTGACATGTTGAGAGCTGTGCACACTCTCAATAGTATGTTCTGGTAGAGATGGAAGGCATCTAGATAGCCACTGTATGCATACAGGATATGGAAAAGTGTTGTGCCAAAGTATTGGTCAAGATAGTTGCATAACTATGTAAATGATATCTGTATGCATAATAGGTTATCATGTCAACATGATTTCATGGTTATGAAGTATTACTAATCATGTACTTAATTTTGATATGTAGGAAAGATCATGAAGAATGATGAACATTGAACAAGTGATGGATGTTCAACAAGAAGATTTACAAATCAAAATATAGAAGGCTCGTGGCTAGAAGATTCTCTTAGAGAGAGGAAGAGAATCATGACGAGATGTTTGCTCCAAGTGACTAGATAAGACCATACTCTTAATGGTGTAATTAAAGAAGAAGTGTGAATCAGGTTCTGTATGGGTACCTAGGATCGATAGTCAATTGATGAGCTTAATGATCACCATGGGTGATGTGGATCTCAACCTTTGCTACAAGGTTGAATATGGTTTCTATACACAGATGACATGGATGCAAGAAGGAACTCACCACAGAGTTCGAATGATATTGAGGCTCATATCAGTAGACCCATCTGACGAGAGATGGCACATATAGATGGCTGCAGAAATGAAAATGAAAGATCTCAGATTGATGCATTACTTCCTAGGTCTGGAAGTATGGCAAGACTCATAAGGAATCTTTCTCAACCAGGGAAAGTATGCCGAGAAATATTAAAAGGACTTGATGTGTTGGAATTGCCACTCTCATGGATTCCAACTTAAAGCTGTTAGCAAATGACTGATCAGAGTTAGTGTATATAACTCTGTACAGACAAATTATTGGGTCATTGATGTATCTAATGAATATTAGGTCAGATATATGCTTTGCTGTGAACACCTTGAGTCAATATCTAGTGGAAACTAGATGTGTTCACCTAATAGTTGCAAAGCATGTGATGATGTATCTAAAGGGTACAATAGACTTTGATCTATGTTATCTTGTAGATCATGACTTCAGATGGCTACACAGATGTTGATTGAGCATAAAGTGTATCAAACAAGAAGAGCACATTGGGAGGATATTATTGTATGAGATCTACCATGATCTCATGGTTTAGCACGAAGTAGTCTAGTGTGGCCCTCAGCATAGCTGAAGCGGAATATATATATATATATAGTTGCTTTCTCTGCTAGTTGTGAAGCAGTACAGCTGTTTGACTTAGAGGTGGACTCAACTGTGATCCTATGTGACAAACATAGTTGTATCAAGATGGCAGAGAATCCAGTGTTCCATCATAAGTCAAAGCACATAGAGATTTGACAAGATATGGTGCAGAAAGGAACTATAAAGTTCGAATTTGTAACAAGTTGCCGATGTACTAACCAAACCTCTACCTCAAGTGAACAAGTTACCGATATACTAAACCAAACCTCTACCTCAAGTAAAGTTTTCCAAGACAAACTTAAGGACCCTCCTCGAAAGGGGGAGTGATGTGATCACTTATGATGAGATTGCCTGCATCGACAGTGAGGTCGATGATGTGGATACCTATATTGGTGATGCCGACAGAGAGGTTGGTGGATGGTCCTTAGACAAGATCTAAGTGGGGATTGGATCATCCCTGGACTTCGGTCCTAAAGTGAGCCGTAGACATATGTCTCTGAGAATGAAGTCCTCAGTGGACAAGTGGGGATTGGATCATCCCTGGACTTCGGTCCTAAAGTGAGCCGTAGACATATGTCTCCGAGAATGAAGTCCTTAATGGACAAGTGGGGATTGGATCATTCCTGGACTTCGGTCCTAAAGTGAGCCATAGACATATGTCTCCGAGAATGAAGTCCTTAATGGACAAGTGGGGATTGTATCGTCCCCGAACTTCAGTCCCTTGAATTGATCCGTAGACGTATGGTCTTTGAGAATGAAGTCCTTGATGGACATGTGAGGATTAAGTCATCCTTGGACATAGTCCTAAATGTACGGTTGATGATTAAGTCATCCTTGGACATGGTCCTAAATGTACGGTTGAGGATTAAGTCATCCTTGGACATAGTCCTAAATGTATGGGAAGAGGATTAAGTCATCCTTGGACATGGTCCTAAATGTACGATTGAGGATTAAGTCATCCTTGGACATAGTCCTAAATGTATGGTTGAGGATTAAGTCTCAATACATAATATAATACATCCAAGTTACATATTTTATGGTGATTACTACCATGATTAACATGATTATGACAGTGTACTACTTTAAAATTCAAGAATTCAAAAAATGAATTGTACCTAATAGCTATTAGAGAGAATCACCCATTTCTCCAATAGGATCATTAAGTCTCACTTCACTTAGATCAATTCATTGTTACTCAACAGTTGGATGTTGGATGTCTTAAATAACTTGAGTACACCTTATTTTATGTATATCTCTTGTATTAATTTATTTTAATATAGAATCAAGATAAAATATTGTATTAATTATAATTTGTACTATATAGTCGACATATAATATATTTTTTTGTTTGCTAGTGTGTCCATAACTTGTAGGACTAATCCGTGGTCTGAGAAAACGCGGCCTATGGGCATCCAATTTGTCGAAATCACTTAGGGATTGCACCTGGCATGGGCCACACCAAACCTTAGCATAGTTGGATTTTTAAGTGTCTCCTCCCACTATTGCTGAGTTTGAACCCTATGCTGCTTAACAAATAGAACCCCTCAAATACCAACTGCACTAATAAGACTGAACTAATCAACATATAATATTTAATTGTATTGTTTTTTTAAATGACCAACCTTAACCATATTAGGTAACAACATTTATACTATATTGAGTTATAAACTATAACTTGAAGCAATAATTAAATTAATAGATATTTAATTTAAGTTTAATATTAGTTTTTACATCTAAATTTCATATCGTAAATATTGTAGCTACTAGGTACACATTTATGACTTGTGAGTGGAACTTTTAATTTTTGTATGCACCCTTTGTACGAATTAAGAAGAGGAAATAATAAGAATATAGATTAGAAAAGAAACATGTTTCTTTAATGTGTTAGATTTATACAGTTAATGTTATTGAAAATTTTATTAATTTTAAATTTATTAAATTTAGTTGAACGAATTAAAAAAGAGAGAAAATGGTAAGTCATAGTTTAGATAATTTAAGAATGTCTTTTTTTAATGACTTAAAATTATAAAAAGTAAAATTTAACCTAAAATTTAGTAATAATTTTGGATGGATAGAGTTGAATAGATCAAATGTCAATTTGGTTGTATTTGATGGGGTTGAGACCATTTTTATATTAAAAAGTAATAATTTCATCAATTTTTTGACAAAAAATTCTTAATTGAATTTATGTCATGACGATTTGAAAATATCAAATATAAAATGTTTAAACTTCTTCAAATAATAATGATTTTAATTAAAACTTTAAAAACAAATATCTTTTTAAATAAAATAAATTAATAAATATGTAATTAAGTTGAAGATTAATGATTATATATAGATTTTGTTGGAAAAAAGAATTCATATTTCTCTATTCATAGTAAAATTTTGTACTTACTAAAATACTTAATGTGAAATATGAATGCTAAGTGAACTTAGTATAGCAATATGTCAATTCACTTTTTAAAATATTATATTTACTTATTTTGAATATGAAATATGAATGCTACATTTATATTTAATGTAATATGAATGTTATATTTACAATTTACTTTTTAAAATATTATATTTATTTGTGTTATATTTACAATTTACTTTTTAAAATATTATATTTAATTATTTTGAATATGAAATATGAATGCTATATTTATAGTTAATGTAATATGAATGCTATATTTACAATGTAGTCTATAAGTTATTATATTTATTTTGTAATTTATATTTATTTATTAATTTGTTTGAGTATGTTTAATGATTAAGTATATGTGTTTTTTTTAAATAGGTTATATGTGGTAGGGTTTGTATATATTTATAGAATTTAGATATTAAATTATTATATAAAAATGATTCTTTATATCACAAACACAAATTTAATTTTTATCTAGATTGTAATCTTAATATTAAATAATTACCATCATAGATCCATCTTAAACTCGTATCTATCAAGCACCAAGAGGGATCCAATTTTTTGAGGTGTATTTCTTTTTTAAAATTTAAACTCAAGAAATTTGATCTTTCTTGATTGATAGATCCGGGTTTAAGTTTTAAGCTTTTATTATATAAACGAACATCTATTTTTTAATTACTTTTCATAATATTTTATTTTATGAATCAACATGGATTTTTTTAAATATTTTCCATAATTTTTTTATTTTATGAGTCGACATGAATTTATTTATTTATTTTGTTACTAACGTTATAACGTTATATCATGTTAGAGGATCTCTCCCATAATAAGCTATAGAGCACCTCGTTTCACTCTATGCAATTATTATTTAATAATATAAATTTAATTTAAAAATAAAATAAACAACATAAATATATATTTTTAATATTTATATTAATAATTATTGGAATATCTCATTTTAATTTTCTTTATCAAAATTTATTAATAATTTATTAATATATTTTACTAATGAATAATTATTAAAAGATGTCATTTCCAAATACGTTGAATAATTATTAAAAGAATTGGGGCGGTGGGGTTGGGTAATGTTCAATTTATTATGAAAAGTGGTACTTTCCTCTCATCAGACCCACCACTTTAGGTGGGGCCACGGGGGAAAAGTAATGTTTAATTTACTATGACAAGTGGTACTTTCCCCATAAATCCTATCCCTTTACCTTGCATAGCTCATGGCCCTTCCTCATATTCTCCTTTACATTAATTTTATTGCATTTTTTTATATCACTCACTTTAGTCCATGTCGATCAGATATCCATATTTATCTAGTGGGGCCTTGTCCTTAAAATATTCTAAGGAATTTTATATAAATTTAAATAATATTTATGCATGTTTATTATTTTCCATAACAATATGAAATATCATCAATATATCCATTTTTTTACATTTAGAGGAATTATCTTCTTAAACATATATATGCACATACATGCATTAATCTATATTAACAATGAATACATTAGCCTATCAAAAATACTATGCAATACATAAATCAAAATCACATTTATGCCACATTAAACACATAGACCATACATATGCAACATGTAGTGCTCCATAGATCTTATATGCAACATGTAGTGCTCCATAGATCTTATATGTGATAGATGCACATCATAGCCATACTTGTTCCGCTTACACCAGATAGACCACAATTAAGCTACATAGAACACACTTTAACCACATGCCCAACATGGAGTAGTCAACCTTGTCCATGTAGTTGGGTGCGAAAGCAAGGTGGTGAGTCTTTTCACTTATTCTCAACCCATATGATCCAATGACTTTGACTTAGAACCATTAAACATTGAAAATAAATAAAAGGGTATTAATTATGTAAAAGATAAAATGGAGAAGGTGGAGCATTGCAGTTATTTATTACATTTATTATGTATTATGAACTATAATAAAGAAAGAATGAAATGATTATTTCGTTTAAATACGTTAAATTCTTTTTAAATTTTATTTTGAAGTGGTACTTCCATGATAAGACCACACATGTTGAATACATACATGTGTAAACTAGCATGGTATTGTTTTAAGGATGGGGTGGGGTTGGCTGCGTAGTTGTTCAAAAAGTAGGGATGTAGTTGTGTAAACATTTTTTAAAGTAAACCCAAACATCATTTTAATTGTACATCCACATTGACATGAGTGTGGAGGTGTAGTGTGAAGGTTTGCATTTGTTATAACTTCATATCATCAAGCCCCATCCCATACATGAATTTTACACCATTTACACTTTAAGGATTGAGGGTGTGCATTTTTATAAATACATATTTTAAACCTTCATCTCCACCCACATGAGGGTGGAGGTGACTAATAAAGATGTGGATTTGTTAAAAGGTTGGAGTGAGTGTGTGCTTTTGTAACAAATACACATTTTTAACCCTTTTGATTTATGGGAAACAATAAAAAATGAAGATATGTATTTTTAAATGAGTTAATATATATATATATATATATATATATATATATGTTAAAAAATACATTTGAACGCATAAAATTTAATCTTGATTAGATAAATAAGTCAATTGAGTGTAGATTGGGTGGTTGGGAGGATTGTTGTTATCTTCCCCACCTAGGTTCAAATCTCACTTTGTGATACTTGTTGCTTGGGAGCTGACTTTGACTATGTAATGATTGTAATTATGGCCATATCTTGATTCTCCGGAATAGAAAGTGTTGACATTTATCCCGGTGGATGTAGCCCTCTAACAAATGGCGAACCACCATTTTAAAAGTAACAAATAAACACATTCAACTCCTTTTTCCCAACCACCACCAACATAAAGATAAAATAAAAATATATATTTTAACATATAATGAACACATAAATGATACCATATAAATTCCCTTCAATGATGCCAACGAATAATTTATCACAAATGGTATATATAATATTCATATTATATGAGATGTCTTTCTTTCTTTCTTTTCTTTTCTTTTCAGGAAGAAAAAAATATACTATATTAAAGTATATGTCCAAGTTGTCTGGAAAAAAATAAACATTCTAATAGTCCTGTAAAAAACATACTAGACTAATAGACATTTAATATTTTCAAGAAGAACCCAACATAACAGATACTTAGCTCGAGCAACCGATTGTTCATACTAAAAACTGGACAAAATGGTAGACCCACAAAATAAAACAAAGCTATTACCCAAAATACATATGTGGAGCCGATAAATCTTATGCATGTCGATGTAAATATGATGTTTAGACTGGAATTCATCCTGAATCTCGTAGATATACCATAAGAAGAAAATAACCCTAATACTATTGTCTCCACGTTAAAGGCTGGTGAGATAAAATAGCCATCCTTATCATCATTGGCTTTGTGGTACCTATGTGTTATCCACTGAACTTACCTACTGAAAAATGTTGAGCATACCCTGTTCAATCATGGCACCATCAATGTACTGTTGATATAAAATAACCCCTTCTTATATAGATGTTGATTCCTTGGATAAGGCATCTGCTAATGAATTGAAAAATATGAATATATGCATAAAATAAATCTCCACAAAAGTATCAATTAATTCTTTGATAATCTACTGCCGCTGCATAAGTTGAAATACCCGTAATATGCCTTTATCATTTTCCCAATCGATACTAACCCTTGAATCACCAAATACCCTGAGGGATGTGATGCCAATGGAATGTGCAAAATATAAAAGCATCCATAAAACTAGTTATTCACTTCTAGTATTGGTGCTCGTCCCACAATACATTCTGATTTTAGAATTGCACTTATAGTTCACCCATAGTATCGCACTTGCACCCCCAATCCCGTCTTCCAATTGAGGTGCCCCGCCAAAAAATCCCCTGCAGCAATTTGGAAGAATAATAGGCGGTTCTCTTGTTCTATTAGTTAGCATCCTATCATGATGACTATATGAATGAATCTCATTGAAAAAATGCAGAATCCTCAAACTCACCTTGTTCATCTATGGATATTTTCCCTCAAATATAATCCTATTTCTTACCCGCCATATTTCCCAACAAGCATACAAAAAAAGTTCAACATGATTATGATTTATTTCCATCCAATTTATCAATCACTGCTCCAAATTTTCACCTTCCCATTCTCCCCCAATATTTGGATTATCCATCAACAATTTCCAGATTCCTACCTTGTTCTATGAACATAATTGACATATCCCCGGGCCCATAAAACCTCTTTTTGCTAAGTTATCCCATGTGAGGATCCTTTTGTTTAGCGCTAGTAAAAAAAAGAGACTACACTTTATGGGTGAATATCAATTCCATATTTCCTTTCGTCGACCTATGATCTTTGAGTGTAACCCCATATGCAGTGGCGAATATGCCTCCTTTGCAGTAATAATGCCTCAAGTTTTATTCCATGACCACGCCAATATATCCTCCTTTGTTGACAGCTTAATACCACCTCTTTGTAACCCCTCTATATATGTAGTCATTTCCCTTTGAAGTCCATACCTTAATTTTAGCTCATCTGGCCCAATCCACATATCTCCAAATATGTTGATTGCCCTTCTTTCCTGACCTAGTTTAGTGTATATATGCCAGAATCGTGTAAGCAATGTAGGAGTGCATCTGGACATTTGTAATCCTTCATTCCTCCCACAATAAAATCCATACCAACTCATATTTGGTTACCTGGTCTCAACAACCAAGATAGCCATTCCATCATAATAGGGGAGGAACTACAAGATCACTCCATATGTTTGATACTCCCCGATATTTCTTCCATTGCATCCTAATCCATTGTACAATAGTGAGATTTTTAAAATACTTACCAATTATTACCTTGTTCCATAGACTGTCCACGAATAATGCTCACCATAAGATTTTTGTTGTGAGTGCTTTAGAGAAGAAATATGATTTTTTTATGCCCCATCCATCATACACAATGGGTCTAGCGACTTTGTCCCATCGCATCAGATGAATCCTCATCGTATCCTATACTCAGGACCAGAAAAAATTGAAGATCCTGCAGTTGATTGCATGAATAACAAACTTTGGAAATTTGCTTAAAGCAATCCAATAAACAAGAAGGTTGAAAAGAACTGATTTGATCAATGTGAGTATGCCTCCCAATTACAACCATTGCAGGAACCAATGGATAATACGTGCCTCAAATTTTTTGATCAACCAGTACCGGTCCTTTGCTAAATAATTATTTGGTTTTAAGTAATAGCCTAGGTATTTTATTCCCTCTTCCAATGATAGTGTACCATAAGGTATGAACTGTCTAACTCTATACCCCACTAATTCTTCCTCCGACACCACATAATGGAGAAGAGTGTACTTATGTTCACTGATGTGCATACCCGAGGCACAGAAAAATATATTCAATAGTTCTTTGTAAGTTATCCATTCCTTGTTAGTAACCTCTCCAAAAATCATGACATCGTCCACGAAGAGCAAATGTGTAATTTTGATCATAGATGCAATATTTACCCCTTTTAAGTGCCCATAATTCCTCATTCCATTGATTAATCTACTTAAGCCTTTAAGAAAAGTAGAGGTGATAGTGGGAATGCCTGTCTCACTCCCCTCAATCCTTTGAAACAACTGGTTGGAGATCCACTGGCCAATACAAAAAAAATTTCTAAAACAACACATGCCATAATCCAATTGGTAGCCAAAAGAGACATACCTGTTTGAAGAAGTATCAATTTGAGGAAACCCCATTCCACCCAATCATAAGCCTTATTGATCCGGATTTATGTGGGAACGAAACAAAAGATAGCATATACAGAATCATATACAGAGTATATTGCAAATGACACAATGATACAGTAAACACATATTCTATTAAATAGCGGAAATAGAACAAACTGTAAAATACAATAGCTAGAATGGTGGTAGCTATCTTTGAGAAGAGATGTGGCCGCTATGCTCATTTGTGCCAATATGATTACAAAGAGAGGCCGAAAGAACCTATTTATCATAAGCATGAGGGAAGGAATCACAAAAACCTAAGCCTAGAAGATGAAGCGCCAAAAGTCATGTGGGCTCGGTTTGGGTAAGTTAGTACATCAACTTCCTGGGGTCGTAACTCTCGCATGTGATCTCCGTTTGGGGCGTACAATAGCTCGTTGGAAAGATTTATTCAATGACTACAAAACATTATCACAAATCTCGATTTCGACACGTGGTGAGATAGGCGCGCATTATTCATATTTGCTCGACCATTTGATGCCAAAAAAAACGTCATTTAGGGCCTCAAAATGGCTCCGGAAGTTCAGGACCTGAAAAACTGCTAAAAATAGTAAATTCTCAAAATTGCCAGAAGACTGTTTTGAGCTGGTCGAAAGAGGTGGGTCGCCCCCGATATCCACCTGGATCAATCCTCCATCCCTAGGAAGCAATGGTCTCCATTGCGTCAAATCCCTTATCATATATCGCACTGTGTGTTGAGTTGAGCTCCTGGTGCGGTGTTTGCAGAAGTGAAAAGGCTGCCTTACTTTGACATCTGTAGAGGGTTGTAAGTGTTGGAGGCGCTGGAACTGTTCAACAGTTTTGGTTTCCGTGGTATCGTTGGTCGACACCGGTGTGGATGGTTTCTTTTTGGAGGAGCACCTTCAATGTGTGGCCTTGCACTATAGAGGTACCCGAATAGGCGATGCTGCACTGACTTTGTGTTTTTCCTATTTCTGCTGAGTAGAGGGATAATGTGCAGAGGTTGTGGATGTCTCTGCGGTCTGATGTTCACCTCTAGTGGAAATTGTGAATAGGGAAAATGTCCCATTGTGGGAGATTATCTTCCTGCCCCGCTGGGTTGGGGTAGGTGCAACTATCTCTGGTATCCGATAGAGTTTTCCTGCCAAAGTGATAATGAAACTACGAGGTTGTGATTCATATACATCATGATGCTTCCACATATATGGCTGTCCTAAAAGAACATCACATACTTCAAGTGGGGCCACATCACATGATACCTCATCTTTGAAGGGCTTGATGCCGTATGGTAGGCGACATTGGTGACTGACGTGGATCCCTCGTCCTTGGCTTAGCCATCCAATGGTGTATGGTTGTGGGTGTGGTGTTATTGGTAGCTCCAATTTCTTGATGACTTATGCTGAGATCAGGTTCTTCTGGCTGCCGCTGTCCACAACAAAATGTAGGGGAATTCCCTTCACCCACATTTGTGAGTGGAAAAGGCACTCCGTTGCCTCTGACTCTTCAGGTTCCTCTGGTTGAATTTGTGTGGTGGCAACAACGGCACTGGGCTCTGCATCAATGATATGCTTCCCTTTTCGCATGGCTGTGAAATTAGCTTCTGAGTGAGAATCGGAACTGGGATATGATTCTGAAGCTTTGATCTCAGCCACCAATGAGTGTTTTGAGTGACATTCATCAGTGTTGTGCCAGGGGCTTTTGTGGAACTCGCACCACTTCCCGGTGTCCTTCTTTGTCTTTTCGCTACCCTTCATCGCTTGTGGTTGGGACTGGTTGTCCTTTCCCTGCCCTATGTTCTGTGAGCTAGAGTTTCCCTTGCCCTGCTTTTGCGCAGGTCCAAAGTCATGCTTGTTCTTTTGCTGAAATTTCTGCTCAATTTTGACAGCATATCGATAGGCGAATCCGAGTGAAGAGATTTCCAGGAAATCCATCTCTATTCGTATGTACTGGTGTAGGCCACTGCGATATTTCAGTACTAAGTGTCGCTCAGAGTCCTTGATACCTAGCTTTGTGCGCAAGGTATGAAATTTTTTGGTGTACTCCGACACCGTTTGGTCCCTCTCTTGGTGCAGAATGGCCCATTTTGTGTATTGGTCATCATAGTTTCCAACAGGGTAATATTATTCCTTGATGGCATCTATAAAAGAGGCCCAAGTGGGATTGGAATATTCAAACAATCTAGACTCATCTGATGAGTTTTGATCACAATAAGTTTGCCACCAATTTTTGACATGGGGGACGGCCTTGAGGAGCGCAAAGACGATCTTTTCCCTATCGGAAAAACTATGTACAGAGAAATACCCTTCTAGTAGATTCAACCATTTATCTATGGCATCGGCATCGATCTGGCCTTCAAATAAAGGGATATCAAAGTTAACTTATACCTTAAAGGGAGTCGCATCTCCAGAACGGCTGCTTGTCGAAGGTGTATCTCTTGCTGTCAGCATGCGTCGAAGGATCTGGGCGAAATTATCCATCATCTCCTTCCTCTGTCGCGTGAGGGCTTCCTTGAGAAACAACTTGATAGGATCTACTGCTTCGTCGTCTCTCTTTTCTTCCACCATGGGAGGCCGTTTGGGGTGGCGAGAGTGGTCTTCCCCAAGTGAAACTAGTTCGAGACCCAACTCTCTGTATCCTGACCTTGTCGGGGACATGCACCGAGAAAAAATCAAAGAGCACACCGCTCTGATACCACTGATCCGGATTTATGTGGGAACGAAACAAAAGATAGCATATACAGAATCATATACAAAGTATATTCCAAATGACACAGTGATACAGTACACACATATTCTATTAAATAGCGGAAATAGAACAAACTGTAAAATACAATAGCTAGAATGGTGGTAGCTATCTTTTAGAAGAGATGTGACCGCTATGCTCATTCGTGCCAAGATGATTACAAAGAGAGGCCAAAAGGGCTATTTATCATAAGCATGAGGGAAGGAATCCCAAAAAACTAACCCTAGAAGATGAAGCGCCAAAAGTCATGTGGGCCCCGTTTGGGTAAGTTAGTACATCAACTTCCTGGGGTTGTAACTCTCGCATGCAATCTCCATTTGGGGCGTACAATAGCTCGTTGGAAAGATTTATTCAATGACTACAAAAGTATATCGTAAATCTCAATTCCGACACGTGAAAGGGTTAGGGCGCGCAGTACTCGTATTTGACCGATCATTCGATGCCAAAAAAACATCATTTAGGGCCTCAAAACGGCTCCGGAAGTTCAGGACCCGAAAAACTACTAAAAATAGTAAATTCCCAAAATTGCGAGAAGATTGTTTTGAGCCAGTCGAAAGAGGTTGGTCACCACCAATATCCACCTGGATCAATCCTCCATCCTTAGGAAGCAATGGTCTCCATTGCGTCAAATCCCTTATCATATGTAGCACTGTGTGCTAAGTTGAGCTCCTGGTGCAGCGTTTGCGGAAGTGAAAAGGCTGCCTTACTTTGACATCTGCAGAGGGTTGTAAGTGTTGGAGGTGCTGGAACTATTCAACAGTTTTCGTTTCCGTGGTATCGTTGGTCGACATCGGTGTGGATGGTTTCTTTTTGGAGGAGCACCTTGAATGCATGGCCTTGCATTGTAGAGGTACCCGAATAGGCGATGCTGCACTGACTTTGTGTTTTTCCTGTTTCTACTGAGTAGAGAGATAATGTGCAGAGGTTGTGGATGTCTCTGCGATATGATGTTCACCTCTAGTGGCAATTGTGAATAGGGAAAATTTCCCAGTGTGGGAGATTATTTTCCTTCCCCGCTGGGTTGGGGTAGGTGCAACTATCTCTGGTATCTGATAGACTTTTCCTCCCAAAGTGACAATGACACTGCGAGGTCGTGATTCATATATAGCATGACGCTTCCACATATATGGCTGTCTTAAAAGAACATCACATACTTCAATTGGGGCCACATCACACAATACCTCATCTTTGAAGGGCTTGATGCCATATGGTAGGCAACATTGGTGACTGACGCGGATCCCTCGTCCTTGGCTTAGCCATCCAATGGTGTATGGTTGTGGGTGTGGTGTTATTGGTAGCTCCAATTTCTTGATGACTTATGCTGAGATCAGGTTCTTCTGGCTGTGGCTGTCCACAACAAAATATAGGGGAATTCCCTTCACCCACATCTGTGAGTGGAAAAGGCGCTCCTCTGCCTCCGAATCTTCAAGTTCATCTGGTTGAATTTGTGTGGTGGAAACAACGGCATTGGGTTCTAAATCAATGATCTACTTCCCTTTTAGCGCGGTTGTGAAATTAGCTTCTGATTCAGAATCGGAACTGGGATATGATTCTGAAGCTTTGATCTCAACCACCAATGACTGTTTTGAGTGACATTCATCAGTGTTGTGCCAGGGGCTTTTGTGGAACTCACACCAATTCCCAGTGTCCTTCTTTGTATTTTTTCTACCCTTCTTCGCTTGTGGTTGGGACTGGTTGTCCTTTCCCTACCCCGTGTTATATGAGCCAGAGTTTCCCTTGCCCTGATTTTGCACAGGTCTGAAGTCATGCTTATTCTTTTGCTGAAATTTATACTCAATTTTGACAGCATATCGATAGACGGATCTGAGTGAAGAGATTTCCAGTAAATCCATCTCTGTTCGTATATACTGGTGTAGGTCATTGCGATATTTTAGTACTAAGTGTTTCTCGGAGTCCTTGATACCTAGATTTGTGCGCAAGGTATGAAATTTGTTGGTGTAATCTGACACCGTTTGGTCCCTCTCTTGGTGCAGAATGGCCCATTTTGTGTACTGGTCATCATAGTTTCCAATAGGGTAATATTGTTCCTTGATGGCATCTATAAAAGAGGCCCAAGTGGGATTGGAATATTCAAACAATCCAGACTCGTCTGATGAGTTTTTCTCACAATAAGTTTCCCACCAATTTTTGACATGGGGGATGGCCTTGAGGAGCGCAAAGACAATCTTTTCCCTATCGAAAAAATTGTGGACAGAGAAATACCCTTCTAGTAGATTCAACCATTTATCAATGGCATCAACATCGATCTGGCCTTCAAATAATGGGATATCAAAGTTAACGTGTACCTTAAAGGGAGTTGCATCTCTAGAACGACTGCTTGTCGAAGGTGTATGTGTTGCAATTGGCATGCGTCGAAGGATCTGGGAAAAATTATCCATCATCTCGTTCCTCTGTCGCGTGAGGGATTCCTTGAGAAACAACTTGATAATATCTACTGCTCCATCGTCTCTCTTTTCTTCCACCATGGGAGGACGTTTGGGGCGGCGAGAGTGGTCTTCCGCAAGTGAAACTAGTTCGAGACCCAACTCTCTGTATCTTGACCTCGTCGGGGACATGCACCAAGAAACAATCAAAAAGAAAACCGCTCTGATACCACTGATCCAAATTTATGTGGGAACGAAACAAAAGATAGCATATACAGAATCATATACAGAGTATATTGCAAATGACATAGTGATATAGTAAACACATATTCTATTAAATAGCGGAAATAGAACAGACTATAAAATACAATAGCTAGAATGGTGGTAGCTATCTCTGAGAAGAGATGTGGCCGCTATGCTCATTCGTGCCAAGATGATTACAAAGAGAGGCCGAAAGTGCCTATTTATCATAAGCATGAGGGAAGGAATCCCAAAAACCTAACCCTAGAAGATGAAGCGCCAAAAGTCATGTGCTCCCCATTTGGGTAAGTTAGTACATCAACTTCTCGAGGTCGTAACTCTCGCATGCGATCTCTGTTTGGGGCGTACAATAGCTCGTTGGAAAGATTTATTCAATGACTACAAAAATATATCACAAATCTCGATTCCGATACGCGTAAGGGATAGGTGTGTAGTACTCATATTTGCCCGACCATTCAATGCCAAAAAGCGTCATTTAGGGCCTCAAAATGACTCCGGAAGTTCAGGACCCGAAAAATTGTTAAAAATAGTAAATTCCCAAAATTGCCAGAAGACTATTTTGAGCCAGTCAGAAGAGGTGGGTCGCCACCGATATCCACCTGGATCACTTATCCAAACAAATTTTCAATACCATAGCCTTTTTTCCTTTTGTCTTAATGTTGTGAAAAGATTCTTGTGCACTCCTATCGTGTCCAAAATTTTCCTATTCTCTAAGAAGCTAAATTGTTCACTAGAAATGTGTATTGACAATGCTGGCTTGATCCTCTTCGCAATTATCTTTGATATAACCTTATATATTAAGTTACAAAATGAAATACGCCTGTAGTCACTGAATGTCCGTGGATGTTGGCACTTTGGTATCAATGCAATGTAAGTTGAGTTGATTTTCTCATATATGGACCCAATAGTTCTTGTCTCTTCCAATGGCTCAAGTATGTATGATCCTATGATATCAAATTATTCCAAGAAAAGCTCAACCGTCCATCCGTCCAGACCTGAAATTTTGGATTTTGAAAAACGTTTTTATAACACTTTCAAATTCCTTCAAACTGATAGGTACATCTACAATAGCTCCCTCTTGAGATGAAAAGAATCTTGGGAACTTCTGAACTATATGCATTTGATCAACCACAGATGTAGTACCCAGATCAAAAAATAACATGTGGAAATGATTTGCCGCTACTACCATAATCTGTTGTGGGTAAGTGATCATAGATCCATCTGTCCTTCTAATCTCCCAAATATCATTTTGATCCCTCTTATCATTCGCAAATATGTGGAAAAAAATCGTATTCTAGTCTCCATTAGAAATCCATATAGAGCGTCTTTTCAGCCTCCATTTTTCCTCTTCCATTTGTAATTAGTACAAATGTTTATATTCTAACTCTATCAATCTATTAAAAACATCTTAGGGCATCTGTCCACTCTTATAATGGTTATGAATCTGTTCCATTTCCACCTTAGATTCACACAACTCATTTGAGAGCTCCTCCTTTCTGTCCTTTTCCCATTTCTTCATAGCACATTGGAGAAATTGTAGTTTTAGCACCAACCTTTTCATGGAAGATGTTTGTGTTATGTTGTGCATCTTTTTCCATTCCATCTTAATCATTTCTCTAAATTTTTCCTCTTTATTCCGTGAATGATTAAATTTAAAAGGGTAAAAGGTCCTCTACCATGTGGGTTCCAACTGTAAAAATATGTGAAAGTGGTATGAGATTGGGATAGTTCGAGCACATGTTCGATAGTTGAACATCGTGTCTAACACCCTCTCTGATAACAAAAACCTATCCAGTCTCTTAGCAAGACCATCTTCACTTGTTATTTTATTCTGCCATGTTGGAACTGGTGAGTTCTGTCCAATATCTATAAGGCTGTCAGATTGAAACATTTGACTGAAAAAATACCCCAATGGATCAATCCAAGCCCTATTTCCCCACATTTATGCTGCACCAAATGTAAAATTTAGGTCCCCACCTATAATCAATGATGGAAACTGCAAATTACCTTCATCCTTAACTTTCCCCCCAAAAAATTCTCGCTCCTTATATGGGACATAGAAATTTATGAGGTTTAAATCATACTCGACCCCTAAAAAAATCCCAGATAACAATATACCAGCTACCGTATGTAATGGTGTAAAACAACCCCTCTTCAGATTCCACACCGATAGTAGACCCAATGATAATCCAACTGGTTCCATCGTGGCTAATTCCCATCTTGGGACAATATTTTCCATAAAAGCTCGAGCCTTCTCGCCTGAGTCCATTGTCTCTTGTAGAAAGATAATGTCCGGTAATAAAGATGAAATGATCCTCTCGAGGGATAATGTTTTGGAGTATCCCCCCACTCTGTGAATGTTTATAGACATAATAATAATTTGTTTTCCCTTGCCAGGGATTTGTTTACACAAAGATCCTAGTGTCCATTAGATAAAGCTAACTCCCCTGATGATGTCTCAGTAGTATTATGAGTGGTCCCATGTGTGCCCTTCCACGCACTTCTCGTTTTAAGAGGGGACATTTTGAAGATAACCCTCCCATAATAAATCCTTTCGGTATCGTACCAGTTCTAGAGGGTTTCTTAATCATATATGTTCCTTTAAACGGCCCATCAGGTAAACTCCCTAAGTTCTCTTTAGGAATAGTACCAACATAAACAAGAATTTGAGATTTTTTTGACAACATCACAATATGTTAGGGATTGGTTCTATGTGTCAGGCCATCCATCCAACCCCCCATCCAGCCCCTATTCCCTGTATCCTCAAAGGCTACCCCAAGATACATCACAATGGGATATTGTTCCTTACCCCTTAAAGTAATGCAACATCCACACCGACATGTACAGTATTCCCTGGGGTCTAAATAGTATCTTCCAAGGGCTATGATGTGCCCAAGTATGTAGGGTTAATGTTTTCCCCCTCTAGAGTCATCGAGGCCTCCATAACCCTCCCTGGTAAGTTTGATAGATTCATACTTCCAACCCTAAGACTATCCCAGTAATCTTCAATGTTAGAGTGTTGTTGGAGATATGTTTGATATCATCTTCATCTAGACTGTGAAATAGTGTAGGGTCAATGGATTTTAACTTACAAGAATCGAAAGTTGTCCTGAAAAATTTGTAGTATCCTCCTCTTGTGCAGATGGCATTGATGCATGTTCTTCCACCTCTAGCACGTCCTTGGGTATGCTAACATTTGATGTCCATTCCCCAAAAAAATCAATAGAATCCTCACTATCATATACAATACTAACATTGCCGCAATTCTTCCATACATGTCCCACTTGTAGACACCTGGAACACCTGAATGGAATGCCCCAGTAATCCAACTACTTGTAGAATATCCTTCCTCTCCATTCAATCTCCAAGCTTTCTAGGAAAACCTTAGTGATGTCCATCTCTACTAACATCCTTCCAACCCTCTTGTCCATACCCTTTAACATATCTTCCTCAATGTGAAGAAACCTACCAAGGTGGTTCCCAACAGCTTCAAAATACCCTCTATGCCAGATAGCCATGGGAAAATTTGGCATTAGAAACCATATATGTATAAAGAGAAATTTTTATGCACAGGGATTGAAGGTCGAGTGCCATCTTTTCAGCATCAGGCTACCTTGAACTTTTATCCACGTCTTGTTCAACAATAGTGTAGCATGTTCAACGTTCTGAAAAATTAAGCCATACCACCCTCTAGATAATATAGATATTTCAAGGATATAACCTATGAGGGTTTTCCATTCTGACTCCATCTAGTTCCCATTCTCCCCTTGCTTCATAGCCTTATAGTTAAATTTACCAGCCAAACCAGTGAATGAGAGGCCTACGACATGCTCTAGACCAATATCATTTACTAACACCATCCTGTGCCCATCTACACACGAATTCCACCTCTTATACTATTTATAATATTTACCACCATGCCCGAATTCCTTTCCTGTGCTTTTCTTACTAGGATATGTAGAATGTGTGTTATTTAGGGAGTTGGATTCCGGAGGTATCACCCCAGCATGTGATAACTGACCACCAACACTACCATGTGTAGGGTTGGATGTTACTTCCTCCCACTCCAACACCGACACCGCTGGTACCATTGATGGTTGGTTTCTGAGTGCATGGTTCCCCTCTGTATTCCCGGTGACACCTCTGACTTATGGGTGCTACTGATAGTAGATTTGCCAATAAACCTGGTCCGGCTGAAGAATACTGCATTTCTCCCACCATTCATCAGATATCACGTCTATGAAATCTAATTCTTTCCCAATGTGTGGGTTCACGTGCTCCATGTTGATCCAAGTGCCCCCGCAGCCCCCATCTTGATGAGTTGTGGTCAAGACTTACATATTCCCTTAAATATCTACCCGATCCAATAAAATAGAACAAACCTAATATTCCACTGCACTAGAAAGAAAGAAAAGAAACATGTTTTACTATCATATCTTCCACATGTTGTAATACCCTCCCTGTCATTATCCACCTCACCATTAACAACCACCAATTCTTAACTAAAAAACCCCCACTTCACCATGGCATATGACCCTTGAAAACTAGGTAAAAATGCATACCATCCTCATACCAATACACCATGGAAGATCCCCGACCAAGCGATGTTCCACCCTGATCCACCATGAATCCCTATCTCACCATGAAACCCTAGATCATCCGAAACCCTAGTTTTATTTCATATTACATGAGATGTTTTATCATTGTGAAGTGACATAAGTTAACGAAGAAAGTTTGGCAACAAAATTTTTATTTTTTTCTAATAAAAATCGATTAAATTTATTTTTGTTTAGGTTATTAAGGGAAACCTTCGATCGAGTAAAAGCTATATATATAGATATATATATGGAGATTCCATATCCTTTTATAGGAGATAATAAGAAAGTTATCATAGATTTAATAGGAAAATTTTTGCTGTGAATAATGAAACTTCATTTATGTATTAAATTATTGATTTAGTCAAATAAAGTTATAATTGTTGTGAATTTAGACACAATTAGTTTTTATATAAATAGATAAGAGCCACAAAGTGCATTATTTTTTTGTGCTTGTTGTTATATTTGATGAAACAACTATAAAAGGTAGGAAGGGGTACTAGAAAATATGTTGAAAATGTGTTTCGAAAAGTCTGTACAATATAGATGCAAATATGTGACAAGCTTGAAAACTGTTTGGATATCCACATCATCATTTTCAAGACCTTGCATGCAAATTCTAGGGTTTGCGTGCATTTTGCATGCATCCCAGTCACCAGGTTGATGCCTCCAGCACCTTAGCCACCTTATTCTAGCACCCAGGAGCTTCTTACATCAGTTCTTTAGCCCTTCTAGTCATGAAGGCACCCTCTTCTCACCTATTGCCAGAGAAGGGCGCACTTCTTCACCTACCACGTCAGTTTACACTCAGTTAGCTCCGATTCTCCCAAATTTGAGGCTAGTTTCACTCCCGACTGACTGTTTCACTCTGTTGGACCTCCAGATTGACTAGATGACTTGTTCTGACTTCAGTTAATCCTCCCATGCGCCCTTCACTGAGTCTCCTTCCCTATATCAGTGCTACACACTTCAGTTACACATGTTACACTCAGTTAGACTCAGATTGACACTTGGATGACTAGTTCTTGTGCATTGATGACCACCACTGATTGATGATGACTCCTAGTTGGAATCAAGCTACTCCATTTAGTGATTTGAATGGCCTACTTAGTCAATTCGAATTGCTCACTCACATTGTCAGATTATTGTATTGTAATTATTCACCCTTATTGGGATATTGAGCACTGTGCATGTTTTACACAGTTTTACGCCATATTTTCTATGTTCATCTATTGTGATTGATTTACTTGTTCATTAGATTTGCTGTGACTAATTTTACATGGTATCAGATCCATTGCAGGCACAAGATCTCTTTTCTACAGGTGTTTCTACAAGAGGATTTGAGTGAATTTGCTCAAAATTACAAAAAAAAAAAAAGTTTGGCATGAAAGATCTCAAGGGCATTCACTCCTGTGCATGCAAAGCTTAAAAATACTTCCAATACCACTCCAGAAGCTTGAGTTTCCACATAAATCCTGGATTTGATACATTGGACCCATTAAACATTGCTTGATCTCCAATCCTAGGTGTGATGCAACTCTAAAAGGGTGGATTGTTCGACCTTACAGTGATTGTTTTCATTGTGATTTGCAGGTTGCTATCTCCTTCAATTGCATTCGCTACTTTGCATTTGCAAGGCTTTCCACATCAAAGTGCACTCACTCCTAGCAATGGAATACTCTTCTTCAAATCCTATCCTCACCCCTTTCAATTATTTTGTTTGGAAAGAAGATATGGAGATCATGTTACTTTCAAAAGGATATTATAGAGTCACCCTTGGCCTCGAATTGGAGCCAAGCACATTGTCAGAAAGAACCGAACACTACAACAAGCTTGATGAAGCTTATGGTCTTCTTTGTCTCTCCATCTCCAAAGATCTTCACTTCCATCTCAGTGGATTGAAGACTCCAAAAGAAATATGGGAGCAACTTGAAAAACTATTTGGCAAGCAGGATGAGCTTAGGGCTTTTCAATTATAGAATGAATTGATTTCTCATAGTCCTGAGAATTTCGAGACCATCAATGAGTTCTTCACAAAATTCAAGAACTTGTCCATGTAGTTGAAGAACAGTGGAGTTATCAAAGAGGACAAGCAATTGATCCTCTCTATTCTCACCAAGCTTGGTAAAGACTATTCGGTATTTGTCTCTACTTTCAATTCTGGTTGGCTAACTACCCCGAATTGGAAGATGCCTACCTTGAATGCCTTCATTGAGTCCATCACAAAAGAGCATGATAAGTTGATTCAAATGGGGTCCATAAGCTCCAAAGATTCAGACCTATATGTTCAAGGACCCAAGAATTCGAATGGTAAAGGAAAGCAAAAGAAAGAGAAGCCCAAATTCGAATCTCACAAGCAAAGAGAGAAAGGCAAGCAGACGGATGCACCATCCAGTTCAAAGTTCAAGCAAAAGGGTAAAGAGGGTAAGGAAAAATCTAAATGTACTTATTGCAACTGTGGCTTTCATCCCAAAATTTCATGCATGAAGAAGACTATAGATCAAATGGCCCTCCTTTTCGAAAAGAATATCATAACTCTTCCTGACGGTGCAAGGAAGAAGGATAGGAATGATGATCATGAAAGAGGACAAGCACTCATGGCAACTGTTTCGAAGCCCACTACTCTCTTGATATATTCGGGTGCATCGAATCATATGTCTGAAAATATTGATTCTTTTTCTTCATTTGATCCAAATAGCTCCATCCCCATCCATTTGGGAGATGACTCAAAAATTTCTTCAAAGGGCAAAGGTACAATCCATATTGATCATGGAAGCTTTCAGAATGTTCTCTATGTGACTTCCTTGGCTTCAAATCTTCTTTCTGTGTATCAAATGACACACACTAGTGAACCGAAGCAAGTTACATTCATCCCTAATACAGTTGAAATTTCCGATATCAAAAGTGGAAGACTTGTTGCAGTCGGAAAGGCGAACCACACTGCAAAATGCTATGAGTTTTCACACTTTATTCCACTTGCAAAGCCCACTGCTCTTCGCACACATGGTAATGAGGTTAGTAGGATTTGGCATGAAATATTTGGACATCTTAATTATAAGTATTTGCTGCTGTTATCAAACAAATCCATGGTAGATTGTCTTCCACAACTCCGTTCCTTGAAGGGAATATGCACTGGTTGCATTATTGGGAAGCACCCCGAGCACAAGTTCGACCGCGGCAAAGCTAGGAGAGCTTCTACAGTTTTGGGGCTGATACATTCTGATATCAGTGGTCCGCTGCCCCATATGTCATTAAATGGATCAAGGTATGTTTTGACATTTATTGATGATTTTTCCCGCTTTACATGGGTATTTTTTCTCAAAAACAAGTCAGAAGTGCTTGGAAAATTCAAAGATTTTAAGGCTTTTGTTGAGACCACCACTGAGAGAAATATCAAAGCTCTCAGATATGATAATGGTGGAGAATATATCAAGGCTGAATTTATGTAGCTTTGTGCTGAAAGCGGAATTCAGATCCAACATATAGTTCCCTACACACCCCAGCAAAACGGTGTGGTGGAAAGGAAGAATCGGTCACTGAAAGAGATGGCTACTTGCATGATTGAATCAAAAGGTTTGGCTGCAAATATTTGGGATGAAGCAATCATTTTTGCTGCATACATTCAGAACTGATTTCCACATTCATCCGTGAAAGGTAAGACTCATTTCGAAGGAAACCAGATGTGTCAAATTTGAGAGTTTTTGGCTCTACTGCATGGGCTAGAATTCCTTCCAAGAAGAGACAAGCTTTGGATCCACAAAGTATTGAGTGCATACTGATAGGATATGGGGAAGAATCCAAAGCATATAAACTCATGGATATCAGATCCAAAAAGATATTCATAGAGCGCAGTGTGCAATTTGAAGAACCGCTTCAAGAATTGCAACTAGTCGAGGAAGAAACTGTCGTTTCACCGCCTTCACCAGAAGAAGATCCAAGCAACGATAATGAAGGTATGAGTTCTGATATTTCTGATATTTTAGCAGCACATGATGATCATGACATATCAGGTTTTGAATCCGACCATTATGATCCTCCTCAGTTACCGAAGTGGGCCCAAAACACTCTTCAATCTGCTGGTTCGAGCCTTGGAAATCCTGTTGATCCGAGATGAACAAGAGCAGACTTTCAAAGAGAAGGTATGGTTCTTTCTATTTCTGATCCATTACTTCCTGAGATTTTTTATTTGATGATTGGTTCAGATCCCCAAACATACTACCATGCCCACTGAGATCCGAGATGGCAAAGTGCCATGGATGAAGAGTACAGTTCTCTTCAAAAGAACAATACATGGGAGCTAGTTTCTCTTCCACCTGGAAGAAAATTAGTCAAATGTAAATGGGTCTACCGCACGAAAGTTTCTGCTGGTGGCTCTATCAGTAAATACAAAGCAAGGTTGGTGGAAAAAGGTTTCTCCCAAGTCCAAGGAGTGGACTACACTGAGACCTTTGCACCGGTTGCAAAGATGGATTCCATCCGCCTTGTTTTGGCAATTACCGCATCCAAGCACTGGGACGTGCAACACATGGATGTGAAGAGTGCTTTTCTACATGGAGATATTGCTGAAGAGGTATATATGCAGCATCCAGAAGGCTACACATCAGATCCATCATTAGTTTGCAGATTGAAGAAATCTTTGTATGGATTAAAATAGGCCCCAAGAGCTTGGTATGCAAAGATGGACTCCTTCCTTCTTTCTCAGAATTTCAAAAGATGAAAATCTGATCCGAATGTGTATCTTCAACAAGTTAAAGGTAATTTGTTGGTTATTGTGCTTTATGTTGATGATCTTCTCATTACTGGTAGCACTCTTACTTCAATAAACAAGCTAAAAATTGCCTTAAATCTAGCTTTTGACATGAGCGATTTGGGCTTACTGAGTCACTTTTTGGGCTTGGAGATAGTTCAAAATTTTGATGGGATCACTATATCTCAGCAAAAATATGTTTCTGACCTATTATTGAAGTTTAATATGGCTGAATGTAAGGAAGCCCCATTCCCATTCCTCTCAGGAATCAGTCTTGAGGAGGGAAATTCTACACCATTTGCAGATTGCACTATGTATCGACAGTTGATTGGTTCACTACTTTACTTGACACACTCAAGACCTGAAATTTCATATGCTTTGAGTGTCGTGTCAAGATATATGCAGCTTCCCCATGAGCTTCATTGGTGGGAAGCCAAGTGGATCTTGCAGTATGTGCAAGGTACGAAACATTTTGGTATACATTATGCTGCATATTTTGAGCTTGATTTCATTGGTTTTACTGATTCAGATTGGGCAGGTGATAGCATTGATCGGAAGTCCACTTCCAGTTATTTTTTCATGATTGGTCATGGACCTATTTGCTGGTCTAGAAAAAAGCAAGCAGCCATTGCACTTTCTTTAGCAGAGGTAGAGTATCGAGGGGCAGTCAATGCCTGCATTCAGGCAGTTTGGTTGTAGGGTATTCTTTCCGAGTTTGGTTTTGGTGGGACTACTTCGACTGTCCTCTTTTGTGACAATCAAAGTGCTATCAAGATCTCCATAGATCCAGTTCAGCGGTAGAGGACTAAACACATTGATATTCATATGCATTACATTCGACAGTTGGTGCATGATCGCACCATCATTCTGCAAAATTGCCCTACTGATGAGCAAATTGCAGAGATCTTCACCAAGAGCTTCACTGAGAAGAAGTTCTCTTACCTTCGTTCACTATTGGGGTGATTTCCATCATGGTGGAGACAGATTGATCCATTATTATGTTTTAGCTTGAGGGGGGGATTTCTTCCCACTAGGTTTTCCCTCTTTCCTCACTTAGTTTATTTTCATCATTTTTTGGATTATTGTATTGGGGTGACCTTTGGTCTTAGTTACCAGGGCCCTGCATTATTTTTTGCACATCATAGTCTAGCTTGAGGGGGGGTGTTCAGATATCCACATCATCATTTTCAAGACCTTGCATGGAATTAGGGTTTGCATGCAAATTCTAGGGTTTGCATGCATCCCAGTCACCAGGTTGATGCCTTCAGCACCTTAGCCACCTTATTCTAGCACCTAGGAGATTCTTACATCATTTCTTTATCACTTCTAGTCATGAAGACGCCCTCTTCTCACCTACTGCCAGAGAAGGGCGCACTCCTTCACCCACCACCCTAGTTTACACTCAGTTAGCTCCGATTCTCCTTGATTTGAGGCTAGTTTCACTTCCCACTGACTGTTTCACTCCGTTGGATCTCCAGATTGACTAGATGACTTGTTCTGACTTCAGTTAAGCCTCCCATGCGCCCTCCACTGAGTCTCCTTCCCTATATCAGTGCTACACACTTTAGTTACACATGTTACACTCAATTAGACTCAGATTGACACCTGGATGACTAGTTCTTGTGCATTGATGACCACCACTGATTGATGATGAAGACTCCTAGTTGGAGTCAACCTACTCCATTTAGTGATTCGAATGGCCTACTTAGTCAATTCAAATTGCTCACTCACATTGTCAGATTATTGTATTGTAATTATTCACCCTTATTGGGATATTGAGCACTGTGCATGTTTTACACAGTTTTACACCATATTTTCTATGTTCATCTGTTGTGATTGATTTACTTGTTCATTAGATCTGCTGTGACTAATTTTACAAAAACAATAATATAATTAACTACAAGAAGAACATATCCTAGGTCCTAGAATAGATGTGGAAAAAACTAGAATAGGTGTTGACAACATTAAACTTCTAGAGAAGTTTCAAATTTGCTAAATCAGATTTAAGGCAGTAGTATTTCTAGTTATTTGATATTCATAGAAGTATATTAGGGACCATGCCCATTGGATAGAGCTTGGGTGGTTGGGAGGAATGATTGTCACCCTCCCCACCCAAGTTCAATTCTTGTATGTGGCATGATGCTCTTGTTGAGTCCCTATGTATTGACCATGTAATGATTGAGTAGATTATGTGATTCCGCCATACCTTGATTCTTCGGAATAACAAGTGTTGACATTTCTCGTGATAGATATATTTTAAAAAAAATATTGAAAACCATGTTTTTTTAAATATATATTTATTATTTAAATTAAAAAAACATATAACAAACATTTAATTAAGTCCTCTAACAAATTTATGGCTTCTTGCCAACACATTTCATAATTGGCAACTTCAAATAGTTTTCTATTATTTTATGGCATCAAGCCGAAATGACGTAACCATAAATTTTGTATATCCTTCATTAACATTATGGCTTCAACCCAATACAAATGGGGAAAGATAGAGTTCTAGAATTGTGGGAAGAAATGACATATGAATAAAGACTGTGGATCTCTAAAGAAACAAGGAGATGGACATCAAGAGAATAATTAGGAAACAAATGTACAAGGTGATGTGTTACAATATGATTTTATTATTTCATTAGATAATACTACTAATTTCTAGGTAGTAGATTTACGGGCTTCATTTCATGCCACACCTCATAGGAAATACTTTCAAGATTATGTTCAAGGTGATTTTGTAGAGGTTTTATTGGGTGATGATAAACCATGCAAAATTGTTGGAATGGGTAAGATACAATTAAAGTTTAAGAACATAAAACAATTGGCTACTGAAATATGTAAGGCATGTTCTTGCTATGAGAATAAATCTAATCTCAAGAGGGTAGTTGGGAGATGGAGAATGTTTATTTACATTTTAAAAATGTCGTGGAAGGTCAACAAAGGATCATTGGTAATAGAAAAAGGACTAGAGAGGGTATGTACATTCTATTTATGTACTAGTAGTAATAACTCTTCTATCTCTTTAGCTTCTACAAGAGTGGATACAACATTGTGGAATCATAGGCTTGGCCACATGAGTGAGATGGGGACATAGATTCTCTATTAAAGGAAGTTGCTTCCATATTTGAAGTAGGCTAATTTGGAATTATGTGAGAACTGTGTTTATGGAAAACATAAGAGAGTCATATTTATTAGAGTTGGGAAGCAAAAGAAGAGTGAAAAGTTGGAGCTTGTGCATATAGGTGTATGGGGACCAACTTAGGTACAATATCTTGGTGGCTCTCATTATTATGTTACGTTTCTTGATGATGCAACTAGAAAAACTTGTGTTTATTGAATTTGAAAAAAATATGTTTTTTTTGCTACTTTTAAGAAACATAAAGATTTGGTTGACATTGAGATAGGAAAAATGTTGAAGTGTCTCAGATTGGATAATGGAAGTGAATACTATGGTGAGGAGTTTGATAGTTATCGTTTATACCATGGGATTCATATAGATAGGATAGTTCTAGGAACACCAAAAAAAAATGGTGTGTCAGAAAGGATGAACATGATAATCATGGAGCATGCAAGGTGTATGAGATTGCATGTAGGGTTGTTCATACAGTTTTGGGAAGATGATGTAGATACTATTGTTTACTTCATAAACATAGGGCCTTCAAGATCCTTGGATTGCGACATTTCATAGGAGGCATGGAAAGGTTAAAAGGTAAGCTACTAATTTATGAAGACTTTCAGTTGTGAAGCATTCACTAATACATTAGGACCAAATTCAGACTATAGGGCTCTAACGAATGTCAGAAAATTCAAGAGAAAACGTAAAGAAATTCCTATTTTTTTACCTCTGCGATATCGTCGGTATTGCGACAGATTATCCTTTGTCGTTGGTGTTGCAATTATGAATATCATACTATCGCATTTGCGACGACATAAGAGTTTGTTACTCTTTCAACTTCATAATATGTTCTATCTTAAGACCGAAGAACACAAAAGTAGTCATTCCCTTTCCAAACGGTTTGCCATGGTTTAAGGAATTCAATGTTGACTTGGTCAACTTTGGTCGGAATACCGATGACTTAAAATTTATAATTACGCTCCCATTTATAGTGGTTGCAAAATTTTTTCTATATGAATGAGAGTTCAGAAAGGATATAAGCTCTTACTGTCAAGCAAAACGTGGATTTTTTTTTATAATCATGACTATACTTTTTGTGGGAAGAATGTTAGAAATTACTAGAGGTAGGGAAAGGGATGAAGAGGGTGGAAAGGGTGACGGTAGATGTTTTTTCCCTTGCAATAGTTGTTTTATGAGACATCCCATGATAATTTTAGTAACAACAGCTAGAAAACATTGTAGTAAATATGGTCACATGGATGGGGGATTGAAGGAATATCGTCCCATGGTAATAACTCTCTCTATATATTAATTATATTTCTTAATATTGATTGTATTTGTAAAATTTTATGTTTTTTTAGTATTTGTTATACATGCACTAATTTTGCATGATTACTTGTAATTATAAAGTTAGAGTTTCCCTCTAAATTTTTGCAGAATGTTGCAAGTAGTAGTAGAAATGATGTTGTACAAGCTGAGGAACATGATGCGAATAATGAAGATAAAGATAATGATCCCATGGAATTAGATGATGACCATAACATAGTTGAAGATGATGGGACAAATCAAATGATCCAAGACTTGTTTGGTCATCTAGATGAGGATGGGGGCAGTGATGGTATTTAAGATGAAACTTTGATGGAAAATGCAAATAAACGGCTTTATAAAGGGTCAAGAGTAAATCTTCTCTCCACTACATTGATTCTGATGAACTTAAAGTTTATGAATCATTTGTCAAACACTTGTATGACACATATCCTAAGGTATGTAATATTTTAATCAAATATACATAAAGGTTTACCTTTTCGCCTTTTTTTAACGTTAATTAATGTGTTAAATAAGAATGTAATATTTACGATTAATATTCTTTTCATTAACTAGTTAATTATTATGATGTAGATTGTTAGGTGAATTTTTGTTACCATCAACAAATATTTTACCTCGCACATATCAAGATTTACTTGCCATTATGAAAGACATTGGAATGAAGTATCAAAGTATAGATGCATGTCCTAATGACCATATTATATATTATGGACAACATGCGTCGAAAACTGAATGTCCAAAATGTCATATTAGTAGATATCGAACCGATCAAATAACAAAAATGGTTCCTCGAAAGGTTCTTCGTCATATTCCCATAATTCCATGTTTGGAATGAATGTTCAGGTGCAAAAGCGTAGCACAGTTTATGGATTACCATGCGCGGAATAGAAGTGGAGATGGTGTTATTCAAATTCCCGTATATGGATATGCAGTTAGGGAAATTGAGGGAAAATGGAGATATTTTAAAGATGAACCTCGTAATAGTAGGCTTTCATTAGCAGCTGACGGTAAATCCATTCGAAGATCTTAGATCTATTTACTCGGTGTGGCCTATTTTTGTTATTAACAATAACATTCCTCCTTGGATGTCAATAAAGAGGGAGCACATAATGTTGACAATGATTGTTCCAGGTATTTGTCTATATTAATTTTTTGAATGTGACATTTTCATTTGTCTTTTTTTTTGCATACTATATTTTATTTATTTATTTACTTATATATACATATCATGGTAGTAATTATGTGTAATTTCAAACAATTAGGAAAGTACCAATTTAAATATATGAATGTATATATCGAGCCTCTTATCAATGAGATAATACAGTTATGGAACGATATAACTATGTATGACATCTGTAAACCAATTGGGAAAAAGGTATTTCAATTATGTGGAATGCTTGTACGGACAATTCATGATGCACCTAGACTAGCACATATTTGTGGTATGAATTAATGTTTCATTGCACTTTAATACGTCTTAATTATTTTGAAAATATAATGCATTTTTTTTTATAATCCGTCGTATAATTGATGTTAATCCATATGTTGCAATTCTTCAAACAAAGGGTAAATTTGCATGTCCAATTTGTAGTCGTAAGATGAAGTATCGTTATTCAAAATATTTAGGAAAGATGGTGTTTTATGAGTATAGGCACTTCCTATCGAAGTCTCATAAGTTTCCTAGTACTGAAAAACATATTTTCAATGGGAAAGAAGAGACTGATTAAAACCACAAAGAATGACACCTCGCCTATGGAGGTTGGATTATAACAGAAATCGTCAAGGTACACAATGTGTTTATGTACTGTATATGTAATATTTTTTTTTATTTTGAAATTATATTTTAAGTATTAAATTTATTTTATTGTGTTTGATAATTATTGTTTCCATTTGTTTTATGCTTCATCAATATCGTCATCCTGAATGTAGAAATAATGGGCTTCCACGAGGAATGAAATGTTATCCCACTCAATTCAGGAGGTTTCCCTACCATGAGTAACTAAAAATTGCTCATTTGTTTCATACGATTCATATTCGAAAGAATGTGACAAAAACATTATGGCGAATCATAGATGGAAAGAGGGATAAAGAAAAAAGTGTCAAAATTTGTACTAATATTGAGGAATCCAATCATGCAATGCGAAGTGTGATTTGATCAAATAGAAATGGAGACTGAAATAACCTTCCATGGTTATTAATAGAGAATCAAATAAATGATGTAAACGAGGTCATTCAAATTATTAAATTTCCCATAGGTTTTTCTTCAAACATAAATAATATCTTAACCATGAAAGGTGAATTTGGTGGGGTTAAAACCAATGACTAGCATACATTCATTAAGGTAATAATTTTTTATTCATATTTCTATATTTGGCGTATTTACCTTTTTAGATTTTTGTTTTATTTTTGTCTATTTTTGAAACAAATAACGTTTATTTTTTATTGTTACAGTATGTTATACCTCTATCTCTCCCAGACGACTTTGAGAACAACGTCAAACAAGTTATATATGATATTGGAAAATACATGAGGTACATTATAGGGTGACTAATTTATATGAAAAATGTTTTTTCAATTTGTTCTTGTACTTAATGACATGTTTTTTACTTCTATTGTAATATATATTATGTTTTTATGAAACATGTTATTTTCTTGCGTCATAATATGTAGATGGTTTTCATTGAAAGAAATCCATCAAGATGGTATAAAGTATTGGAAGAGAGAAACCCCTTGGATAATGTGTGAAATGAAAAAGTTTCTACCTCCAACATTTTTCAATGCACAAGAACACTACCTCATACACCTAATTGAGGAGATTGAAATGTGTGGACCTATACACACAAGGTCAATGTGGATGGTGGAGAGGAACTTGCAATCATTGAAGCCTTTAGTTAGACAGAGAGCACGTCCTAAGGGCTCTATGGTGAGGGGATATATGGTATATCAATCCATGGTGTATATTAGTCACTATCTTCCTAAGTTAGAAGAGTGATTTATGCATGCAGTGGATTGTATTTGGGATGCGAACTTCATTAGCAAATTTGAAGGGGAGTAGTTGTTGGGAAAAGGAAAAATGAAGAGACTGAGAGGTAATTAAATTGTGTAGATTTATGATACATACAATTTTTTTTTTTTGATATATGTTCATACTCATTTAATATGTATTCTTTCATCATTTATTAATATTTACCATGGTTATAAGTAATTTCTAATATTGTTGATTTATGATTTTTTGAGTCAGGTCATCGAGAATAGGAGGCACTACATTTATACATTGCAAACAATCTCGACTGGATAAAGGTATGGATTGACATATGTAAAGAACGTCATGGTGGTAGGTTATCATGGAAACAATTATCTGAATTGGTTAGAGAAGTTGGTCATAATGGAGATGTTGATGTTACAAAAAGGTAAAAAGATATAGCATACGGTCCGAAAGATGGCAATGCAAGCAAAATCACCCATTTTATATAATTATTTTATATTATATTAATGTGTCAGTAGGTTTTTTTTTCTTCAGATACTTTCCAAGTTATATAAATATGTTTATTAATTGTCAATCCATGTTTTACATGTCTCGCATATATCCAATTGAAACACCACAAGGCTATGTGGTGCAATGGCGATAAATTTTGTATCAAAAAGTTGGCTGACACTAGGAAAAATTCTGATAGTGGGATAACTGCAATATTCCAAGTCACAAATGTTTCCTTTAGTAGGGACAAACATCCCTCAGAAACTGAAAATCAACACTATGGGTATTTGGATGATATAATTGAGTGTGAATTTATTTCCTTTAAATTAGTTATGTTCGATGTGAAATGGTATAGATTACTACTAGATGGAGGTGATGAGGAGAGAACTGTTATTCAACACGCTAATGGATTTCTGATGATTAAAAAAACAATGTTTGAAAATAAAAATGTTTGCTATGTTTTTCAAGCTAGTGTGAACAGGTAATTTACTCAAAGTTTCCAAGTAAGAGGGATTGGTCATTTTTTGTTAGATATGATCCAAGAGGAAGGCCAGTAAAGTAAATTGTAGAGGAAGAATATGATATTGAAGAAGATCAAGACGATGTAGATCAGTTGGAGTAGGATTATGTGTCGACAGACGAAGAAGATGGAGAAGATGAACTAGGCATAGGAGAGGGTGTAGTACCAGATTTTGATGATGATATCGATAAATATATGCTCAAAACTGACAGTTATGTCAATCATTATGATATCGAAAAGACTTTGAACATTGTTTTTGAATCATATGCTATAGATACAGATGTCGAGTTCGATTAAGAAGAAGATACATAAGAGTAATGATACAGATATTGAGTTGGATGAGGTATGTAGCTATAAATGTTAATTTGTATGAATTATTCTCTTTAAATAATTTACATATGTGGGTTTATTAAATTTTTATAATTTTTATGCAATTTTTTTATATCCTATGTTATATGTTGTTTTTTTGTAGTTTATATGCTTGAATCTAATTATTATGTTTCTTTCAATTATTTTATATTTTTTAGATTGGGTATTGGGGAATTGAGAGCAATGTGAGGGGGAGGGGAGAGGCCATATGAGCTTCCACCTTCATGTGGTTGGCCTTGTTCAGTAGAGAATAAATTATTCTTGAAACCAAGAGAAGCTCATTCATCTTTATAACATTGAACCTTGGATGTAGATGAAATTTCATTGTCATCATCATCATAATATTCATCATAACCATCATCATTGCCATCACCATTAGCATAATACTCCTCCTCCTCCTCCTCCTCATCAATATTATCATCACCAACAACATTATCATCATCATCCCCGTCATCGTCATCATTATCATCATCTCCATTATCGTCATCATCATCATCGACATCATCACCATCATCATCATCCTCATCCTCATGATCATGATCATCATGATCACCATTATAATCATCAATATCATCATCATCATCATCATCATCATCATAATCATCGTCGTCGTCATCATCATCATCGTCATCATCATCATCATCATCATCATCATCATCATCATCATCATCATTGTCGTCGTCATCATCATCATCATCATCATCACCATCATCATCATGCTCATCCTCTTCCTCCTCCTCCTCCTCATCATCGTCAACATCACCATCCCCATCATCGTCATAAAAAAAATGATGCTGATGATGACTATCATCATCATCATCATCGTCGTCGTCATCATCATCCTCACCTCATCCTCATCCTTATCCTCATCCTCATCATCATAATCGTCGTCGTCGTCATCATCATCATCATCATAATCAACATCATCAACATCATCATCATCATCAACATCATCATCATCCTCATCATCACCACCACCACCACCACCACCACCATCATCATCGTCATCATCCTCATCCTCATCCTCATCCGTATTCTCATCATCATCATCATCATCATCATCATCATCATCATCATCATCATCATCATAATCATCATCATCATCGTCATCATCATCATCACCATCATCATCGTCATCATCATCATCGTCATTGTCATCATTTTCATCATCGTCATCATCATCATCATCATCATCATCATCATCTTCATCATCATCATTATCATCATCATCATCATCATCGTCGTCATCATCAACATCATCGTCATCGTCATCATCATCGTCGTCGTCATTGTTGTCGTCGTCGTCATCATCGTCGTTGTCGTCATCATCGTCATCATCATCATCATCATCATTATCATTAACATCATCAGTATCATCATCATCATCATCATCATCATCATCATATTCTTCTTCTTCTTCTTCTTCTTCATTGTCATCATAACCATCATCACCATCATCATCATCATCGTAATCATCGTTGTCGTCACCACTGTCTTCATCGTCGTCATCATTATCATCGTCATCATCATTGACATCGTCGTCATCATCGTCATCATCGTCGTAGTCATCATCATCGTCATCATCATCATCAACATCATTATATTCATCATCATCACCATGATCATCATCATCATTATCAACATTGTTAACATCATCATCATCATCATCATCATCATCATCATTGTCATCTTCATTGACATCATCATCATTATTGTGACAACCATCATCATCATCATCACCATCATCATCATCATCACCATCATCACCATCATCACCATCATCACCATCATCATTATTTCCACGATAATCATCATTATCGTCACCATCAGCATCATCTTCATCATCATTGTCACCGTAAATATTTATATATCCTAATCCACATGGTTTATAACCCCGTGTGCTAGACAAGCCCTAAACTGACAACCACTAAACCCTATAAATCTTATAATCCATATAACCCCTTCATTCCTATAGCCTACAATCAATTGAGATCCCTATAAGTTTTCAGTCCTAATACCTATTACATATTAACCCTTTGATATTTAACCCATATAATCCTAATAACATCTAGCACTTATAAATCACAAACTAACCATTATAACCCTTGATATTTATAATCCCTAATATCAACTTATATGCATACAACCCCTTATATTTATAAACCCTTTAAAACACTACACCTACAACTTCTAACAGTAAATATGAATCCCTATAACCTCTATAAATGCTAACTTATTTCCTCTTATAACCCATTAACCCATTAACCCCTAAACATTATAACCTTAAATATTTAATCCCTATAACATTTAACTTGAAACTATGATTACATCTAACTCTTATGATATATAATTCATAATATCTCATAAAGTTATTTAACTCTTAAACCTTATAAAAATTAACCTTATGAAGTTCATTATGAATTTTTGGTCATGCCATTTGGTCTCACGAATGCGCCTTCCACATTTCAAGGTTTGATGAATTCCATTTTCAATCCTTTCCTTAGAAAATTTTTGCTTGTATTCTTTGATGATATACTAATCTATAGCAAGTCTTGGGAAGAACATGTTCATCATGTTGACAGGGTACTACAACAACTAAAGGAGCAATAACTATATGCAAAAACTTCCAAATGTTTCTTTGGGGTAAAGGAGGTAGAATAGTTGGGTCATATTGTATCTCAGGAAGGTGTCAAGGTAGACCCCAACAAAATTAAAGCCATGATGGAATGGAAAATTTCCAAAAACTTGAAGAATCTTCAAGGATTCTTAGGTCTAACAAGGTACTACCACAAGTTTGTTCGGAACTATGGAAGAATAGAAGAACCTTTAACAAAATTATTGAAGAAAGATGCATTTTCTTGTACTCTAGAGGCAACTCAGGCTTTTGAACAGCTTAAGGAGGCAATGTGCAAAGCTCCTATTTTGGCCACACCAAACTTCACAATTTTTTTTATTGTGGAATGTGATGCTTCAGGAAATGGGATTGGTGATGTTCTAATGCAAGAAGGACACCCACTTTCTTGCAAAAGTCATCCAATCAAGGGAAAGCACTTACAAAAGACCAATTATGAGAAGGAAATGTTGTCAATTCTACATGCTCTTAAGAAATGGCGTCCCTACCTAATAGGTAGACACTTCAAGGTCAAAACATATCATGATAGTCTTAAATACTTCTTGGAACAGGGATTATCTTCGAAAGAGAAACAAAAATGGGTAACCAAGATGTTGGGATATGACTTTGAGATCATCTATCAAAAAGGGAAACATAATGTGGTGGCAGATGCGCTTTCTAGAAAATATGAAGATGTTGGGGCATTACTTTGTGCAATTTCCATTCTACAACCCGATTGGGTAGTAGTAGCAAGGGAAGAATGGAAAAATGACCTATTTGTGTGGATGCTCATTCGAAAGATATAGGACGACCCCAGTGTATCAGATACTTTTGTGTGGAAAAATGATTCACTATGGTATAAGGATCGCTTATATTTATGCAATGACTCCCAACTCAAACAAAAGGTCCTCTCGGAATAACACACCTCTCCTATAGGTGGGAACTTTGGATTCCTAAAAACTTACCACAATGTCAAGAAGGAATTTTTTGGGGAATTTATTAAATCTGATGTTCAAAGGTTTGTGTCCCAATGCTTGGTTTTCCAATAGAATAAGGTGGAAACAGTTAAGACCCCAGGACTTCTAGAACCATTAAACATACCTTTCCAGTGCCGGGAAGAAGTCTCAATGGATTTTATCACAGGTCTACCCAAGTCAGAAGGAAAGAATTTTATTATCGTGGTTGTTGATAGATTCACAAAGTATGCACATTTGTGTGCACTCTCTCACCCTTTTAATGCAAGTATAGTAGCCACAACGTTTTTGGAAAGACTTAAGAAGTTACATGGAAATCCGAAGATTCTTGTAAGCGATAGAGATCCAATTTTCACTGGAAAATTTTGGACTGAATTATTTTCTTGTTTGGGTACTCCAATTGGCTCATGGGTCATCTTATCATCCTCAATCTGATGGGAAAATTGAGATAGTGAAAAAATGCTTGGAAGGCTATATTCGTTGCTTTGGATTTGATAAACAAGCACATTGGGTAAAATGGTTATCTTTGGCAGAATGGTGGTACAATACTTCGTTCCATACATCATAAAAAAAGTCTCAATTTATGGCACTTTATGGGTACCGACCTCCATCTATCACATTTCCCTTAAAGGGAAAATCTAAATTTCAATCCATGGAAGATCACATAGAGCATCAACAAGAAGTTCTCCATATACTTAAATACAACCTAGCTATGTCACAAAACAAGATGAAACAACAAGTTGATCAACATCGGAGTGAAATAAATTTCGAAGAAGGGGATTGGGTATTTCTGAGACTACAACCTTACAAGAAGATGTCCCTCAAGCAACTAAATAAGGACAATAAATTAGCACCCAAGTATTATGGTCCTTATAAAGTTTTTCAGAAGATTGGTAGTATGGATTACAAATTGGAGCTTCCTTCATCTTCAAGAGTACATCCAGTTTTTCATGTTTCTTAATTAAAGAAAGTAATAGGAGTCACGATCCCAATTTAAATGATATTTCCCAAGCTTGATGAAGAAGGGAGATTCATATTGGAACCTAAAAAAATCACTGAAACAAGCACTATACAACTATGAAATCGAGCTATTATGGAGTACCTCATCAAATGGAATAACCTTCTAGTGGAAGATTTGACATGGGAAGATGATTCCTTCATAAAAAAGAATCCACAAATAATCAAGCGTTGAGGACAACAATTTCTTGAAGGGGAGAGGCATGTTAAGCCCTAAATATGGGCACATTACCCCCTTTATTATGGTGCATTACATATTATTGATGTCATCTTGGGTCTATTAGTGGGTCTATTAGTTGTTATTGTACCCCTTTGTTTCTTATATATAAGAAGGAAACCTTTTCATTTTAGTCATCATTGTATCTTGTATTGTCTTATGTACTTAGTACATTGTGTAAGGAGGTTCATCCCTCGAAGAGGATTGCTATTCATCTCAGTTCTTATTATTAAGGAGTGGATTAATTTCTTATGGTCTATTTTTTCTATTTTTATGCTATATCTAGGATTTAGTTCCATAACACATTTGGATTAAGCAAGGTGATAATAATACTAAATTTTTTCATAAATTTGCTAATCAAAGGAGAATAAAAAATGCAATTTGGGATTTGAGGGATAACCAAGTGAATCTGATTAATACTTAGAAGGATTTGGAAGGAGTTAAAGTGTCACACTTTGAACATATTTTTAGAGATCCAAAAAAATCTAGGATAACTTCTCAACTCAAAGTGATTGAACATATTCCTAGATTTTTATATTAGGATGAAGGAAATTTGATTGGCAAAGAATTCACTTTGGAAGAGATAGAAAACATCATTAAAAAATTCATTAGATCTAAAATTTTGGTTATGGATTGTTGAGATGTCGATATTTTCTCATATTTATTTGATTTAATGGGGAATGAACTACTAAAAGTGATTGAGGAGTCCCATGTCAAGGGTTTTGTTTGAGGTGCTTTAAATTCCACTTTCATTTCTTTTATTCCAAAGAAACAAAATCCTGAGACTTTTGACGATTTCAGACCTATTTCTCTTTGTAACCTTGTGTAGAAAATTATCTCTAAGGTAATATCCAATAGCATTAAACCCAAATTTGCCGAATGTATTTCTCTTGAACAATTTGGTTTTCTCAGTAAGAGATACATCCTAGATGCTATAGGACTTACACAAGAATGTATCCACTCAATCAAAGTTAAGAAACTAAAATATCTTAGTCTTAAGATGGATTTGATGACATCTTATGATAGGGTGGACTAGACATAACTCAGGTTAACTCTTCTTCAAATTGGATTTCCCTCTATGGTAACTGATTAGACAATGGCAAGTGTTCCATCTGCAAATTTATCGGTTTTGATTAATGATAATTATTAGTACCTAGGTCTGCACCTAGGGATGTCTACTTCCACAAACTTTTACACTTGAAACACAAAGTTCTATTTAAACTTGTTTGATGATGCTCTTAAACGTTTCAATCCAAATAAGCCCTTATACCTGAAGTTCTGTAACATGAATTTTTGTGTTGGTTGTATTATTTCATTTTCAATTTGATAGTTAGCTTGTTAACATGTTAAGTTGGAGCAAGTTGGAATGTTTTCTATCCTATTGATTTTGTAGAGGCTATTTGTGCAATGCTCCAGCATTTAAGAAGAAAAGGGAATTGGATTTAACGATAAAATTGTTCCAGATCATCACATTGCAGAACTGTTATGTAGTTGCGCTAGAGAATTATTGTGCAGTTGCGTTGCAGAATAGTTTGGAGGCCGCGCTGCAGAATTAATTAGGCGGTGCCGCAGAATTGTCAGAGCACTCGTTATCTCATCTTCCTTCAGTCACATCAAAGTTTTGCAGGAGATGAATGGATATTATGGGAAATTATGAGAATATTTGGTTTTTTCATTTGATGAATTTATCATTACCATCACGAAAACCAGACCCCTATGAGTAATGTGATTTATCTTACAACCTATAAAACCACAGGTCATATTGTTCATCTTATCCCCAAATTAGATTATGTATTGAAGAATACCTAACTTGAGCCATCTACAAATACTTCTCTTTTGTTGCTACAACACCAAGATGGAATCAAACCGAAGTAGGAAGCTTGTTATATATGAGTTGGTGGGTTGAAAAGTGCTATAGGGGTACCTAGAATTTGGGAAAAAGTTTAAGCAAGTCAGATGGTTCAGATATTGTGAAAACTTGTAACAGCACTTCATTCCCATGGATGAACTGGTTACTCATAGTTTCGATGGAAATAATGTTACAACCGTCTATCTGAATTTTCTTGTGAAAAAGAATCCAATCGCAATGGCTTGTGAACTACCCCAAGGAGGTGAACATTGGTTTAAGCTGCAAGGAGTAAGAACACAATATTGCAACAGGTTCCGGTTAGCCACCCATCAAACTCTTGACTGGTGTCAAGGAATCTAGAGGGATTGGCTCAAAATGGAATACAATGATATGCTCAAGTTGTTTCATAGGTACATAACTGGAGAAGGGAGGTACGCCACAATCCCTTTCTATCATATGTGATTTTTATTGCATTTGGAAGGTATTTCCCTCATGAATTTGCCTTTCTTCTTTCTTTAGAGCGTAACCAACACAAGGGGGGTTCACTAATGAGGAAATATCATATCACGTCCATTCATATTGGGGGTTTGAATACTCTTACACACCTCAAAAATATATTTCCCTATATTAAGGGGTCAAGGGTTTTTTTTACTATGACATAATAATAGAAATGTTGGGGGTTATTTTATTTGGGTGTGCTAAGCAATAACCTCCAAATCGTTCGATGGATTCATACCTCCAAATCATGGGCTCAATTCATACCCACCTAAAACTTAAGGACCCTCCATTTTTATTTGATATTGCTTATGATCCTACGTTTTGCATAAATCTGATATAGTGTACCAATGATAATATCAATGGAAGTCTCTTTGTATTATTGGACTTAATCAATCCTCATTTAATAGCTTATTTAGGCTTGGTTTGAATTGATGTTATATTGTTTTTCACTTTTAAGTTAAGAGATGTAGCTAATCGGGAGTTCCATACTTGAACAATTGTATTGTATTTTTTGTAGGCATTCAAGTAAAAGATTTAACTCTTCATTTTTTAGGTTGGGATTTAGGTGGGCATTGAGATTCAATTAAACCTTGCTCCATGACAACCAATAAAATTTAGATCAATCTTTGTTGGCTCACTAAAACCAAGAAAAGTTAGATCAATGTTTCTTGACTAATTATTTCTTTCAAATTTTTGTAGTCTTATTTAATATTTTCACATTGCCAGTTAGGAACAATTGTTAGATTGAGTTATACTTGGCACATTAAGAATTGTAATTTCAATTCTTATATGCAAGGAAACTGTCTTAATATTGTATTGGAACTACATGAACATAGTTGAAAATATAAATCCTTATTTGCATACCCTATGTGTTATATTTACCATGAAATGGTATCATATAAGTTTCACCATATGTGCATCTTTATAACTATTGCATGCTTAAAACCTAACAATAGATATTTTTCCCACCAAATCCCAACATTGAATTTGGAAAGAAGTAATTCCAAAAATTGAATGGCATGTGTTCTTGATTGATATGAAGTTTTTTTGTGTTTAAATTCAAATTCACCATTAGAAATCTCTTCCCCCTTTTTTACTCTTTCCCCTCCAACAATAATTTTTTGATTTCCTTATTTTTTCTCTCTTTTGGATTCATTTTCTTTGACTTTCCTACGAAATAGAAAACCTTCCATTTCTAATATCAATAACATTTTGGTGTATGGGGAGCTGCACATAAATATTGCTTGTCATTATATATTTCAGAATAAATTTTTTTTATCAATTAAAGTAGAAAATATTCTGTCTTTTACCTATCAATGGCAGGCCAACATTTGACTGGTGAGTAAGATCGCTGGAGACACCTCATTTTGACACCAAGCCCTCTCCAGGTTCAATATTGTCTAAGCGCTCTTCTGATTCTTTATTTTCCAATCTCTCGCCTTATTCGATATTGTCCAAGCTCTCGCCTGGTCCATTATTCTCCAATAGGATTTGATGACTAATATCCATGCACATCATCGATGCCAGCTCCGGTTGTGGATGATGCACATGTTGAATATCAATACAATCATTTTGACTTGGAAATTTGTGGGTATACATTTTATGTAATTTTTTGCAAGTATTCAAGGTCACTATCCCCTTTCATAATTTAGTTAATTTAACCATGATCTTTGAAAAATATTTTTTTACCTTCTTGTCCATCATGTTCTCCAGTTTGGTAGTTCTTTGTGGATTCTCTATCACATTCAATTTCATCATCGGATAGTATAATTTGATTGGACAGTACCTGGGTGTGTTCTTTATTTGAAGTTGTAGTAGAATAATAATTTGAAGAAGTTATTGAACATAACCAACTGAGAAAAGTAAAATAAAATCAAAGAAGACATCTGAAAATGTTAATAGAAATACCTTGATTTATACCCAATTCACGATAGAAACTATTCATAAACTGCTCTTGTTGTACTGTCTCCACAATAGAAATAACTAGTATTTTTGGAGACCTAATCAATGAATGAAGAAGTCTACCTACTGCATACAACGAAAGAACTGTTCCTCGAGAAAAGACCTGTCTGGAAACTATGTGATCCTAGAATTCATGTGTCCTTTCTTTTGCAAACACATGGCTTCTCGAACTATCGTTGTTAACCTTGGGAAAAGGTAAATCAATCATTAGTAGGCCCTCATCCTTCCAATCCATATCAATTTGAGAAGTAGACAAAATATCCTTATCCCTTCCAATGATCCAACACTGTATAATAGAGAATCCTATAAACAAGTCCTTGGAGAATTCTCTATAAAATCCCTTGGTAGGATTCCGTGTAACATTTTTTTTATATTTCTTGCTAAAAATTGTGAAATATTTAGAAATCATACAAGAGTTTTCCATATCAGCTAAAAAATACAAGTACATGTTGCTTCATTTGATTCTAAGTAGTACAAAAATGCAAGCATGTCTTCTTCTATCTAGCGACTATCACAATTACACGAATCAACAACAACAAATTCACAGCTGACTTTCACACCAAAAAATGCAATGGATCTGAGTGTGTTGACCAAACATGCATGATAACAACATTGACAAGCAAACTGTGAACTATTTTTGATGTCATCAATGGACATACCCATCCCCTCTTTATTGATATATAGATTCAATATTTTCTGAGCATCATTTGGTATTTTGGTACCATTATCCACTTCAGATTCTTTCTTTCGCTTTTTACTCGGATATTTTTATTTCTTTCCGGAGCACAAAATACTGCACAATTGCTGGAGATGGTTTGGTGCAATTTTATAGATTTCAATGATGTTATGGTCAGTGAAAATCTGTGATCAATCAGTTTGAACATCATGAAATTTGAAATATTCAACGATTGAATCCCTGGTTGACCTCTCGTCCTTGATTTGTTTGCAATATTGATATAAATTCTCTACGCAAACGTTTTTGTCGACTGATGTGGTCATCCAAAACGATCCGTTGATTATATTGTCTTCCACAATGGTCAATTCATCTTCATCAAGATCACACAATGGTCTAAAAAAATCAGAGCCATGATTCTTTATGTTATTTTGAACAAAATCCTCCTAAGTGATGCTCTTGGGTGAGTATGCAAGGAACCACTTTTGTAAAGCTCGAATACAGAAATCCATTTTCTCCACAGTCGATCCGATGTCAAAACAAGATTTAGCTCGTCTTTCAGGCTATCCTTTGTTTGTACAACAAAGATACATACATTCAACTTGGAAAGACTACAAACATATAAAATTGAAGATAATATTTAATTTTCTAATTTCATAACACATGCAACAATCTAAAGACTTTGATTGATAAGAAGAAAAATTCTATACCTTCCAAGTATCACTGGAAACGTTTCCCTTTCCCGAGCAGGATGGAATACCGCAGGATATTTCTCCCTTGCTTTTACAACTTGAGAAATGAATGGAGTGTATGCAAATTCCTTGTTTGATAAATTTTGTTGTTCGCATAATTTGGTGATAATGTTTTGAGGAACATCTTATGTAGAAGACGAGTTGTTCGATGCCAATACCTTGAATGGAGCTGCTTATATTGATCATCGGCAATGATTCTTTTTTGTGCAGAAATAGTATGCTGCCCATCCAATATATAAAAATTTATTGATGGAAAATTAATTTCGTCTTCATTTCCAGGACTAAATCCCAATGTGATGTCCTTATCGAAAGGCAATAGAATATCATCTCTCAATGTTGTTGAAAATGTATGGCGAAGAGATACAACCATATTTTGCACGACCTCCTCATCAAATTTTCAATATTGTAACTATAGAGGTGCAACAACACATCTTGTTACGTAAATAGAAAAAACTTTCTCATTGAACAAAAAGTATTTGATTTTCTCTTGTTGAACTTATTTTGAACTTTCGAAGCTCTTAGTCGCTTTCCGCATCATCGCTTTAGAAGGACTTGATTTGAGTTGTTTGAAGGAATATTTCTCCACATATTTTACAATATTTGGGAGAAATGCTATTCTAAGGTAGATAAGAATCTTTTCATGGCCTACATTTATCTTCTTCTTTACAATATTCATGTGATGCAATACAGACGAAGTTTTCACAGACATGATTCTTTTCTTCCATACCGACAAAATTTCTCTCTTCAAAGATGACGGAGTATTAATTCCAGAACGCTTAGAAACATCATACGAGGGAAAAATCCACCCTTGCTTCGCACAGGAAACCGGATCTGGATCGGAACCACTTTTCATTAGATCTAATCAATAAAGACAAACCATAAGATCAACCTGTAGAATGAAACACAGGTCTCTATCGACCACTTCAACTTGAACTCGCAATATTTCGTCAGAAACGGGATCCACAGATGTCAATATTCCAGCTCTAGTTTGAGCTCCATCCTCATACAAGTAGAATAGATACAAATCTGGGTACAAATTATCTGGTTCATCCATCTCAACATACCATTCATTCTGGAGTAAACCAAGGTCGTGATATTTTAACAATTCAAGAAACGAGATTTCCTGGTATTTACTAAGGCTCAACAACCCAAACATGCTTTATCTTCAAAACAATAAATATTAAGTACTTAATATAAGAATGCATACAATGTTTATAATTATAAATTAGTGTTTTAATATTAGATGTATGCTTGCAAATGTTCATGGTAATGATCGATGGTTAAGGAATGACCCCTCATTTTCAAAATCAATTGATTGATTAAGAACAAATCTGCTAGAATTATCCATGAGAGATTGAATGCACATTTTATAGAGTCATTTGAGATAGGATCGATAATAGAAGGAGCGATCATCATATAAGGGGAGATTGATACTTCTTGTCGGAAGTCGGAATTGCTAGAACGTTTTAAGAAATTTACGTATCCGCAATCCGCAATATATTTGCAGGTTCGGAAAAGGCGATGACATTTATTTATTTTTAAGTTTGGTTTCCGCTTTCTGCAATCCGCATTGTGGAATGCGGAACCGAAAATCTTTTTTTTTGATTGATCAAATGCTTTATGGATTCCACAATCCGCATTGCGAAATGCGGAACCGAAAATCTTTGTTTTTGATTGATCAAATGCTTTTCGGATTCCGTAATCTGCATGCGGGTTTCCCAAATGCGGAATCAAGAAATTCATTCTCATAAAAAATGGTATTCTCAAGATACCAGAAACGATGTATTTCCATGAAAAACAAGGCCTCCCGCAAATCATGAAAATTCATAAAAACAAGAGTTATTTAAAAAATTTTATTGAGATAAAAGCATGCAAAGGTGATAATGAAAAACCTCAATTATAAAACCCCACTTCGAGATATTTGCGCAATTCACTCATACATGAAGGGACGGCCGACCCTTCTTCTGCCCATTATTCATTTCATAATAGTTCTAAACGACAAAAAGGGTCGGTTGATCCTTCTTGTGTTCACCATTTTGGATATAGGTGAATTGTAACATATAGGTGTTTACACTTCTCTACTAAATGAAGGGGCGGCTAATCCTTCTTGTAGTAAGTCGGGAAAAATATTGTTGATATGTTATAACTTATCCAATGTACTGATCCCTACTATTTATTGCGGAAGTTGGAAGCCTGGAATTGTCGTCCCAACCTTCGTAGGTTCAATATTTTTAAAATTCACTCATAAATGAAGGGTCGCCCGACCTTTTTTGTGCCTAGTATTCTATTCAAAACAGTTCTAAACTGCGAGAAGGGTCGGTTGATCCTTATTGTGTTCACCATTCGAGATACAGGTGAATGGTTGGATATAGGTGTTCACAATTTTCTATTGAACGAAGGGGTGGCCAATCCTTCTTGTCGGTAGTCAGTATAAATATTTTTTATATGTTATAACTTAGCCAATCTCCAGGTCCCTACTATTTACTACGGAAGTCGGGAGTCTGGAATTGTTGTCCCATCCTTCGTAGATTAAATATTTTTATATTTATCTCTTAAATGAAGGTTCAGTCGACCCTTCTTGTGCTCAATATTTTTCCAATGTTCACCATTCTAGATATACATGAATTGATGGCCCATCCTTCGTAGGTTGAATATTTCTACAATTCCCTCATAAATGAAGGGGCGGTCGACCTTTCTTGTGCCCAATATTCTGTTCAAAATACTTCTATACTGCAAGAAGGGCGGTTGATCCTTCTTGTGTTCACCATTCTGGATACAGGTGAATGGTTGGATATAGGTGTTCAAAATTTTGTACTAAACGAAGGGGTGGATGATTCTTCTTTTCAGAGGTCAGAAGTCGGGATAAATATTGTTTATATGCTATAACTTAGCCAATCTCCATTCCCTACTATTTACTGCGGAAGTCGGGTTTCGAGAATTGTCATTCCATCCTTCGTAGATTAAATATTTTTACATTTATCTCTTAAATGAAGGGTCGACCGACCCTTCTTGTGCTCAGTATTTTTCCAGTGTTCACAATTCTAGATATACATGAACTGATGGCCTAGCCTTCATAGGTTGAATATTGTTACAATTCCCTCATAAATGAAGGGGTGGCCGACCCTTTTTCTGCCCAGTATTATTTTCATAATAGTTCTAGACTACGAGAAAGGTCGGACGATATTTCTTGTGTTGACCATTCTGGATACACGTGAATTGCTGGATATAGGTCTTCACAATTATCTACTAAACAAAGGGGCGACCGATCCTTCTTGTCGGAAGTCGGACATCGGGAAAAATTACTCGGGAATAGTGGCCATTTGGGAGACAATTATGTTTCACATGTAACAAATGATTATCATGATCATTGACTTTTATGGACAAGAATATGTGTAGTTTCTTTGATTCATAATATGAATAGAAAGAGGCTCTTTTTCTTTTAGGAAAACAAAAAGAGCGGCTAACTAGGATGAATTCTACATTAATTTGGAAGAAAGAACATTGACAATATTTAAATGTGTGGATCAGAGCATATAAAATGAATTCTAACTCACATATTAGAGTCAAATATGAGGCAAAGCGATAAGATGGTGTAACACGAAATACAATCACAATAGAGAAATTAAAAGACTGAAGAAAGTGACAACGAATCAATCTCTATTTCCAATAGACTTGTGCTTCTTCTATTCATTAAAGTCTTCAAAAAATATTACATCACTGTATTTTGTGCTCTTGGATCTAACCCTTATTACTTTGTAATACCAAAATTTATACAAAATGTTCTTTGAATTCTTCACTAAAGAAATAAATTTCAAAGAAATCTCTCTGATGTAACACTCGGGCAGTTAACAAAGGAACCGCAACATCATTTAAAATTAAGACACCTGAATATTCATTCTTGATATAACCTGCATTTTGTTTTCCCAAATTTTTCAACAACTTTCCATTTCTCTTGAGTTGGGATTTCATAATCTATCATTTCTTTCACCATCACCTCCAATTTTATGCATTCTATGTAACATACATCTGGAAGATCCTTCTTAATCATTATAAATTATTGAAGTATTTCAAAATCATCGGTCAATTTATCAAGTATTGTCTTTCCAGTCAATCCTTTAACCAAACCTTCAAATTTTGAGTGATCCATACGATCTTGTACTATCAAACTGTGGTAATTTTCTTGAGTCATTAATTTTCCATCGTCAATCCAAAAATAAGGTAGACCACATTCAAAGGGATGAAGAAATAATTCCCTGAAATTTTGAACTTCAAGGACCATCTGTTGTGCCATGTCTTCTACTTATTTAATACGATCATTCTTGCCAATAATTCTTCTTGCTGAAATGATGATTGATGGTCTGTCTTTGCTTCCAAAACTTTGCATATCTAATTGGGTTAGAGTGTTTAAAAATATGACTGTATTTTGAGTTGTTTCTGAAGGCCTTTTGGATAATTTCTCGTTTGTGTCTTTACACCTTTGGAGAGCTATGTTAGCTATAGCATCTTTATCTGCTATTAAATTCAAATAAGACTAGAATTTGGTGAATTCCACTGATATCACATCCCATATAAGGTGTTTAGCTCCTTGTAATTGAATTTGACCCATCAATCTGTCTTCTAATTCATCAACTTTCTTTTGCAGTTGATTTTTATCACTCAAAGCCTTTTTCTTTTCTCCAGAATTTTGAATTACTTCCTGTTTTAACTTTTGGTTTTTTGCTTTCAACTCTTCTATCTCTACATCTGTTAGAATAATTTGTGACATAGCACTAGTCAGTTCCTTAGTGGAGGACTTTTCCATTTTTCCTTCATTCATACATAGAGATTGATCCCTTTACTTCTCTGGCACTTGCACAATTTCAATATCATTGGTATTCAACACTGAAATTTGTGACAAAAATTCAATCGTTTCTTTTTCCCAAGCATGCTTTTCATCATGTAACTTTAACATTTTACCTTTGTGATCCATCATTTCTTGATATATGGATTCGTTTGCTTGTTGTAATACTGTCAATTCTAGAGATTGCACATGTTGATTAGTTGGCACCTTCAATTTTTTCTTGAGCACTTGAATGGTGTTTTCTTTTTCATCAAGGAGCCTTTTGGTACATTGGTTGTTCCCTGGCTCGGCTCCCACGGTCACAAGGTTTGTTTGTAGTCTTTTAATCTGCATCAAATTTTCTTTTTTTTTTGTCTTCTCTTGCCTCAATTGACTCTCCAGCTTTGCTATCATAGACTACAATTTAGAAATTTTTAAAGTGGATTGTAATAAATCAAAATACAGGACCTCTGATGTTTGTTTATGCAATTGAATCTTATCGGGTATATTAATTGCATGAATCTTAACTTCCATTTAAGAAAAATTCTCATCGTTCACCGCTGCAAACCTTATAGTGTGTCTTCCTGGATACACAACTGTAAGAATGAAAACTTCTTGCTCTTCCAACTTTCTAACTTGAGGGTAAAATTTTTGAGTTTCTTCCAAAGACTGCTTCTTCTTTTATGTATATTGTGAAAGGACATCAAATCTAGAATTATACTGAGAGTTACTTCCAGATTCCTTTATTTCTGAAAAAGAATATTGCAGCATATTTGCAGGTGGCTACGAAATCAAACTAGTTTTTTTCTGGAACAATTAAATCTCGTTCCTCCATACTAATAATTTCCTTCTGTCGTTCCACTTTTGATTTCTTGCTTGAAACTTATTCATCGACTTCCATACTATCAACTTCTAAAATACTTCTCTTACTAGTGATATCAGATTTAGCTGGTGTTTGAACCAGCATTTCCAAATTGCCTGTTTGTTCCATATTCACTTCTTTCTTATCTTCAAATTTGAATAAATTTTTCATGTCTTTTAATCCTTCTACTGTTTGATGATCAAAAGCCTTGTTTCTATTTTGATGTCTCATTTACGATATAATTTGATGAGGATCATAATTAATCCTTTCAGCCTCTTGGAAATCCATGATATTCAATATTTTTTCTACTACAGATAGGGATGCCTTAGTATTAATGATGAATGGACCAACTTTAAGAGGGAATTTCACATTTGATGATTTTTTGAAAGCACCGAAATGTTTTTCTTCTAAATGCAACCTTTGTCTAATAAATTCTAAGGAAAATCCCCTTGGTGTTAAAAAGGCTGGAAACATATATGGTGCTCCAGTAAAACCATACACTCTTATTATCGTATGTTCTTTATACAAGAACCAATCACCTGTTCAGCCTTCTAGTGTTGGATGCAAAGTTTCTTTCATTTATTCCAACACTCGGGGCAATTCAACATTAAAAATAATTTTGTAAACTTCTGCCATGATTGTATTGGTGAACTCAAACATATTGACATGTTTAGGAAGGTTATGAGAAAAGATGGTACCAAGAAACTACGATTCCGAAATATTTGAATGCAAGAACAGGTTTAGGAGATATGACTGATATCTGAAATGCTTCAACTTGTGGAAATTTACCAACTTGACATGAATCGCTTCAGCTAGGAATTCATCAAAATTAAAACAACACACTGGACTCGACTGTGACTCGGGTGAAATTACTCACAGAAGGAAACCTAACATAATTTCCATGATTGACTTATCACTATCTAGACCCAAAATTTGATTCAACAAGGGCAAAGCTAACTGGGTATCTTGCTGAAAGACATCAATACTCAAAGGGAACGATAGGTTTTCATTTGAATGACTATATTTCAAGATTTGTAATAAAAACTTGTCTTTTTCTATCGGACTGTAGTTTCTATAAAACTTTACCAAATTTTCTTTGTTAAACGAATTAGGGTTTTTGGAAAATGTTTCAGGTAAAAATAGAATCTCACGGAAAGTCTGTGCATTTACTCGTCATAGAACTTTGGTCGTATTTACATTAATGATTACCCTTTTGTCCTGTGAATAATTCACTGCACACCAACCAACAAATTCAGGGAAGTGTAGGGTTTGTTCGACACAAAAATAATATAGAAAGGAACCACAAAAATTAAATACATCATTTCCGTGCGACTTAAACTCCATTAATTTTTTTTAAATTGCGAAATGCTACACACAGACAAAACAGGGTAAAAAATATCCCTTTCCCTATCAACTACAAGCTCCTCATTTTCATGTGAACTTTCATTGAAGGGAATAAGGTCTTGGGTTTTCTCCATAATTTTGGGAAACAACATCTAAACACTAAGGGTTTCGAGCTACCTGTGAAGTGAGATTGATGACTGATGTTCTAGTTGACGAATACAACGATATGTTTCCCGCGGCTTCTTTTCCTCCAGGCAATAAGCGAAAAAAGCATTGTTTAAAACTTTGAAAAAACCTTTTATATAACATATGCTTAGGTGGTTTCAAAACTTGCGATGAACGGTTTAAATTTAACCGATTTTCATAACAGACTCCACCAACGCTTTCCATGTAATACCCCATTTTTCCCTTGATTTTTATTGGCTTCAATGTAAATACTGGGTATATGCAATATGTGTATTTGCCATAGTGTGGAGCTCAAGGCCAAGGCCCCACTAGTGGATGTTTAAGGATTATTGCTTAAGCAAGTATTGGACTGTTTAATTATTCATGGGTTGTTAAGCCATGAATAAATGTAAATGATGCAATTATTATTAATGAATAAAATAACCAAGATGTTGGCTAAGGAGGCAACTAATGAGAAGGGGCCACGTGTATCCACTAGGGAGAGGTGAGGGGGTTATGGGATTCGTTTCCCATGCTGCCACATGTCTGACTGTGAACCCGTTTGAACTCCCTGATGACATTAATTTGGTTGCAGAGGGTGGTTTAGAACCATGTTGCTGAATTCGATGGAGTAAGGAGCATGCCTGGGATTTCGTATGGCAAGGCATGGCTCTGATTACTTGTCCTAGAAGACACTCAACGTCTGGAACTCACTGAACCGTTTTGACTACCCGTTCTGGTGAAGGACAGGGGGGGAATTCATTCCTCATCCATTCGCGCACTGCCCATACAGGATTCATCGATTCAGAGAGGGAGCTCACTCCTACATTTCTACATACACATAGTCAACTGAGTGGAAGAACTCAAAGATAACCGTGTTTTTCCCGTGTAATAGAAATACCAGAGAGTTGATAACCATGGAAACCATGTGTGTGAACCCAGTCTCTCGATGAAAGAGTGTCCATGACATAGGGATAGAACCTGTGAGGAAACTGTAATCTTAAACAGTGCAGAGAAAACCGTGAGGACCAAAGCTTGGATCATAGTAGATAGATTGCATAACAGAGCTCATCCGCAAGCCTGGAAGAAGTCCACCGTTGAACTGTGGAAGAAGGTCGTGTTGTTTGATAAACCCAGTGAAGGCTGAAGTCTCGTAGAACTAGCGACTAGACCTTTATATGCCCATCCTGGAATAGCACTGGAAGGGAAGAGGGTCTTCCTTGTATTGGATGTGGTAGGTAATGTGGGTTCTAGATCTACTGAGTGTTGAGATTCTTGCAGCTATGTGGTTGAGCTCACTGGCTTAGCAATGCATCCCTTGTTGTCCATGTTTGCCTGATAAACCCAATGATGGTTGGCTTAGCATGATCAACTTGTTTGATATATTTGATAAACCCAACGACATGCTAGCTTGGCATGATTGTATTGTTTGGTATGCCTGATAAACCCACTACAGGTTGGCTTAACATAATCAGCTAGTCTGGTGTGCTTGATAAACCCAACTATATGTTGGGTTCGCATGACCTTGTTGTTGGTATGCTTGATAAACCCAACTGGAAGTTGGATTAGCATGACCAAGGTGTCCCTGAATGCTTGATAAAGCCACTGTAGGTTGGCTTAGCATGGGTAGGTGCCCTGGAATGCTTGATAAACCCAACTATAGATTGACTTAGCATTGGGATGGAACATTGACTGTGAGAGAACCTGATAGCCCTCCTTAGTGGATACACACCCCAGCTCGGAGGTGATCTATCAGCTGAAAGAGTATAGGTTGGACAGAGATATAAGGTTGGGTGGAACATTGCTCTCACTTAGCCAGTTGCTTCAGAAATCAAAGATAAGTACTCTTGTTATGTTAAATGATGATGTTTCATTGTTATGAAACGGTTGCTTATGTTCAATTGTGGAATTTTAGAATGCATGTTTATATGAATTTGATTGACATGAAGTCATGTGCAGACCTAAGTAAAGGGCTGATTTTATTGTTACATGTATATTCTTGTCTTGCATGAGTTTAATCCATTATAAGTCTTGCATGTGATAGAGGTAACTGCTAGATCTGATTTGATGCATTTTACATGTTATGATATGTATGTTTAACCCTGTGAATGAGTTGTATGCATACATCTGATCCTTAGAAAGGAGGGAAAATCCATGGAAGTGTTTCAGAACCCTATGTGGGTAAGGTGGAAGGAAAGTCATGACAGGAAGAAGCCTTAAGTCCCTTTTTGACAGATTTATGGACATAAATTCAGTGGGAAATTTGATAGGGAAGGAGTGCTCAGATGGGACATGTGTTTCACCATTGGATAGAGCTATCCAAGAGCTTTCCAATGGTACCAACCTTGTCTCATTTGGACTAAGGATGGAGAAGTTATGCACCTTAGAAGTTTGTGTGGAAAGTTGCCATTACAGGGGTGTGGTTCCACATGCCCGCATCCGCAATTGCGGTTTGTAGATTACGGAAGTGACCATTGTCGAAAATTGAGATTTCGCACTTTCGCATTGGTAATTGCGGATTGCAGATTATGGGTTCTCGGTTGCGGATTGCGAAAAGGTAATCTTTTCGGTTATGGAGTTTAGCACTTCCACATCCGCAACTGCGGATTGCAGATTGTGGGTTGTGGGTTTGTCGTTGTGTATTAAGGATTACGGAAAGGTAAGATTTCCGGTTATGGAGTTTAGAAATTACGCATCTGCAATTGTGGATTATGGATTGCGGATCCGACGTTGCAGATTGCAGGTTGCGGGTCTGCCGCTGCGGAAAGGTAAGCTTCCTGGTTATGGAGTTGGCACTTCTGCATCTGCAATTGCGGATTGTGGATCGGATGTTGCAGCTTGCGGGTTGTGGATTGTGGATCTGAGCTACTTCAACTATGGGTGTGATCAGTCAGATTTGAAAAAATGAAATGTATCAGGGTCTTTTGTTGCCATGGGGGTCAGTGGGGAACGTGACTTGCCACATGGTAAGCGGTTTAATTTCCGCTCCACCTTCCCAAGTTTGACCACAGTGCACTTTCTAGCACCAGAACCCATTTCCACCGTCGATTTTCTTTTGGGTGGGTCTACATCATAATTTTGCCTCGTTCTTACACGTTTGCAACTTTTGGTGTGATTCATTCAATTTTTTAGCGCCTTTTCCATCTCCTCTCTTGGTCATTTGAAGCCCCTCCGTGCATTAGAAGACCTTGTGTGCAATCATGAAGGCCTTGAAGTTGACTTGCAAAGAACATCGTTGATCACACGCATTTTGCAAAGAATAAAATCCAATGGATCACATGCATTTTGCTAGTTTAACATGCACGAAGTTCACGCGTAGGTTAAAAGACAACCAAAACGCCCCGATATGGTGACATTACGAGTCAGAGACCTTATTTAGAGACCGTAATATAGTGGCAATATTTGCATTGTTCCTCTCTATAAACTTTAATAAGCAATGTTATATTAATATGGGCTAGTTAAATAACCCAATAATACATGTAGAATAAATTTAAAAAACATAAAGACAAAAAAGCTAACAATATGAAGAAATCACTTGTTTGATCAATTATATCAATTCTAGACATTGTTTGTAGAAGATCTAGTGTAACATGGGAAAAAGTCGATGAAGAAGAGGGAGAGATGGCCATAGGAGATAAGAGAAGTCTAAACAACAAGATCAATCTTCCAAGATGGAATTGAGATGAAACATTAAATTAGGAAAAGAAGGAGAGATCACATGTCGTAGCAATAACATCTAAGGATCTCCACAAATCAATAAAATCACAGAGATTGATTGTGATAAATAGAAACTAAGCAACTTCAAGCTCTCACAACAAGATATTGGGGAAAATGGCACCATTCATACATAGTTTGGAATTTTTACATAGTTTCACTTGGAATTTTGACCCAAGGTTCTTCTGAGAGGCAAATATAGAGGAAATACATCAAATTACAAATAACTGGGGCCACAAGAGCTTCCCCAAAGAGATAGGCATCTCACCAAGTGTTCCCTTCCTCCAAGAGCCAAAATATGAAGAGAAATGTGAGAAAGGTGCAGAAACAAGTTGAAGAAGAAAATATCATGAGCAACCATGTAGCTTCAACCTGCAACAAATGACTCCATTGTAACTCCAATTGAAAGCTCTGAATGGCCTCTCTAATTGCCAATTAGGATGGGAATATTGTACCCTCAAAATTGGTACTAAGGCAAGTAGAGTAAGCACTCCAGTAGCATGGACAAGCTATGCTATCCAATATGCAAATTGAGAAATGACCAAAAATTCTTCTCCTTCTTTTATCTTTCCTTTTATAAACTTCCCAAGCGTTCCATTGTTCGAATTCCTTTCAAAATCCTCATGCAAACTCGAATTGGGAAGATATTCCAAGGTGTGCCACTTGTCCAACAATTTTTAGTCTTCATCTTCCACCAAATCAAATGAGGAGGCTCTTTGGCTGCCCTAACTTAGTTGTGAGCCTTCTTGGAGGCTATTTTTAGCCCTGACATGCCATATTGGTCAAATGTCAACAACCAAGTCTGATTTTTGTCATAAGTGTCATAGCATCTTCATCATTGTTCTCATAGAAGCTAGGGAATCAAGCCCAAGTGTCTTAATATCAAAAAAATGCCTCTTCCTCTTCCATGGGAGTTACTCTTCCACTGCAATTCGACCTTCATCGAGTCATGCCAAGTATAATGACCTTCCAACTCCCCCAATAACATTAGACTCCACCTTGGATTCGAATGAGTGAGAATAGGATGCCATGTGGCATGTGGAATTTAGCTTTGTGTGGGTCCCACACCACCAATGTGCCTCCTGGCATGACCAAGTGCCACCTTATTTTCCTATCATAAATATTTATTATCCCCTTTTAATATATTTATGTCAATCTAATTTCCAATTGGGGTTTATTAGCTCCCTTATTCAAAATCCCAATGTTTCCACCCCAACCTAGGGAACTAGTATATTGGTGGAATTTTACCTTTTAGTATTTATTTGGATTGGGACATTACATAAAAGTTTCATATCTTTATTCATTACATGTTAAGAGTTATAATTGTTGAATGTTAGGATTTGTGACAATGAAAATTCAAGAGAAGAAGGTTGACAAAATCTTGCATAACATTCTCATACGGTCTTAGAATCACAAACTTATTGGCACATTGGATCCGCATTCTTAATGATGATCTTGGTGATTATCTTGGCACATTGTAATACCCCTAGTTTTGACTTGGAATGTATTATTCAAACTTATGTCAATGATGTAAATATTCTAGTGCAAATTCCTAGTGAGGAGCTCAAGGCCAAAGCCCAACTAATGAATGTTTAGGCATGTATGATGTTATATTTCTATTTTGGACCATATGATTGGCTTATTATGCCTAATTCGAAATGTATGTAAATATTATGCTGAAATTAATGAAATGGTCCAACAATGGCTGTGTAAAGAGCACCAAAGGGGCTATGATTCCACCAGAGGGGAAGAGGAAGGGGGCTTATGGGAAACCCAATCTTATGTTTCCATGTGTCAACCCTAGAACCCACCCTAAATTATGTCATGTGATGAGAATAAGCTAATTATCTCCTTTTTGGACCATTTTCCAATCATTTATTGCACATGTGAGGTTGGTGAGGAAAGTCACTTCATGTAGTTATTGAGCATGGGGATTGTGATAGTTATGTCAACTGTCAGCAGTCCTATTTCTTCTATAGTTAGAATCCATGTCATCTTTCTTTTCACCATTTCCCCATATCCTTGGAGTCAACACTCTTTTCATTATTATCGTTCCATTTTTTACTCTCTCATGCAAGCTGCTGCTCCACATAGAGTTTTCTCCAATGTTGTACATGTCGATTGGCAAACTGGGTGTTTAACCAGAAATTCGAATTAGAGGGCAGAGTTGTATTTTTGGAAGGAAAAACAGTTGGTTGTAGGTGAGCAGAGAGGTTAGGGGCAGCTAGGAACCTTACCCATGGAGTTCTGTTGCTGGTAGGTGCTTGTGAATTCACCAATCAAGGCTACAGGTGGTTTTATAGCAGCCATATTAGATTGGACTTCTTCTATGCATGCACTATAAGCACCCAGCAAGATGGATCGCCCAAGAGAACCGTGGATCGATGAAGGGGATGCCTAAGCTAGAAGGGTGTTGTGTAAGGAAGGAATTGTGGAAGCCAAGGATGGGAGAGCTGATTGAGACCCATGTAGAGATATGTATGAGCATTTGACTAACACAGAGAGAAGAATGGGTTGTGGGATGAGAGATAGAAGCTTGTTGGTGTTTCCTTCGCCCTGGTGGCCTGATAGCCCAGCTTGGGGTGGCCTCTTCACAACATAAATAGTATATGCTGGACAGAGTTCCTATGGTTGGGTGGAAAAGCACTCTTACACAGCCAATCGTTTGGATTTGCATTGGATAAAGATAAGTATTCTTATTTGTTTAATTCTGAGCTATTTTATTTGATGCCTATAATGTTATGCTGATGTGTTTTCATATTAGATGTGTGAGAATTGTTTTGAATTCCACCGTGCATGCTTAAATTACATTTCTGCACACATTCTGTTGTTGAAAATCGTCTTATGGGCAAAGGAAGAATAAATAGAGCCCGGATCTTGATAAATTCCCCTCCTGATGGTCAGATTGAGTGAGGGGGATGCTACACACATTCTATGATGATCTTGGCATATATATTATTGGTGATTGTATTGAAATATTCCATGGTAAGGTTGTTGGCATGAGATCCCTCTAAGATTTTGGAATGTACTATAGTCTATTGAGATGAGATTTGAGTAAAACTACAAAATCAAGTAGAAATATTACATTTCACAAAATAATAGTTTCAATTGAAAAAATAATACCTATCAAATTTTAAAATAGATCTTTTGAGTTTCTAGTTGGTGGTCATAATTTCTTGATTTCAGTAATATTGTTGTCTATTTTCAAGGTGAAGAATCCTTTTTGGCATAGTCTTTGTAAATGAAAGGCTGTTGATGAAATGATTTTTGAGTAATCTTCAGAAAAAATTTCAGCAACTGTTAAACACCATTCCTTGAGCTATGAATTACATAAGATGCACTCCATTGTGCCATTTTCTATTTCCAAACTGCATGCAACACTATGTTTATATTTTATCTTAGTTGTGTGTTTGCAAGATGCAAAATGTGATGAGTTATGGGTCATTGGTTGTTCACATTTGTTGCAAATTTGTTGGAATGGAAGTGTAAATACATTTTTTTCTTTCAATAGACCTTGTACCTACACATAAAATTATATTTACTATTTGGTTCAGTTTATTTGGAAGAGTAACAAAAACAAAAATAGAAAGACTATGAACAAATGGGACTATAATTATGAAAAGGAAAGTGAAGGTGGGTAGCTACCTCACTCTTTGTTATTTTCTTTGATTTGTAACTACAACATATTTGGAAAATATTATTAGATTTTTCTAAGAATTTAAAGTCATTAGATCTATTTGCATGTTTCAATGGAAATAAAGAAAAAAATAAATGTCGAGTGAATGGAAAAATATATAATTTGTATGAAGTAAAATGAGACTTATAGTTGCATTATCATTTATCATTTCTTCATCCTTGATATTAAGTTCATATTGTTTATTGTTCTATTGGCATACAATAACAATTGGTGCAATAGAGCCAAAAGAGTATGCATTGTTTGATGTCAACAATTCATTCATAGTGTTCTTGATGGAAGCTTATGATGTTTTCAAACTTGCTTTATAATTTCAATTGTAGTTTTCTCCTACAACAATATGCAATATTTTGTATCTACTCTATCCTATGATCCCTTTTTCAATGTAAAGTCTATGATTCTAACACTACTGCCAGGAGAAAATGATCAATGAAATGGGGGATCAAATTGTTGTTTATGTAAACTATTATTGTCATCTGACCATCTTTCTCTACCAAGTTTGCATGAACCAATTGTTATTTGGTACGTGAATTTGGATCCTTGCTTTTCCCAGGTACATATAATTCCATGACATCTCCTTCGAAAATGTTGTTGTATGTTGTTGAACAAAGTTTAATAACATAATATGGTTGCAATGACAATTGTTGAAATCTGCAATTGTTAATAAACAGAAGACATTAAGAGAAGATGATATCAATGTTTGAAACAATATTTGATTCACACACAAATTTTAGATAAGAGGTTCGATATATCTAGGATTTTGTGTTGTTGTTGTTTCAAAAAGGTGCTAGAGGGTAGAGCAGTATTTGAGAATGATGGAAATCATTTTAGCTTTTTTTCTATTATCATTTGACATTTTCTCCATTGTATTTTTCAAATTGTTGGTAGTTGTGTTGCATAAAGATGTATTGGTAATCTACTCAAAAACTTTTAGGTGTCATTGGAGCAGAGATGTTAATAGACAAGAACATAGACCGAGAAAAAAATAAATTGGATATGGAGAAAGAAGAAAATATAAATATTAAGATAACATTGGTATGTTGATGCACAAGAATCAATTTTAAAAGGATAGTTTGGAAATTCCTACATGTGAACAACAAAGGTAGTAGGATTCTTTTTAATGGATTGTTGATGTTCCAACTTCTTGCAAAAAAGATAAATTTATAGTTTTTTTTGTGATGGTTTAAATCTATTTCAAATAAAATATGGCTACGAGAAACTATGTAGAAGGGTGCAGTAAAAAAAACTTGATATTCATGAGTATACTCTCTCTCTCTCTCTGTGTGTGTGTGTGTGTGTGTGTGTGTGTGTGTGTGTGTATATATATATATATATATATATATATATATATATATATATACACACACACACACAGAGAGTAAATTTGAATTCTATGTGATTATGCAAAATCTATTTAGAATAATATTGCAAGAGGGGAAAAAAATTTACTTAGTATATTGTGGTGTGTTTGATAAAAGGGCACGTATAGATTCTAATATGCAATGAAAAGAATAAACATGTTTTAGACTATTGTAAAAGGAATTAGTTGTATGATGGTCAATCCAATAGGCATCAAAGACATTGAACACAATGTCTTAATTTTGTAGATTTGTCCAAAAATTATCAAGCATAGAGCTAGTGTTGATTGTTGTTTTAGTTGTGTGTAATTTGAAGCCACTGGTATTCATGAATGATTCCTTTTTTATGTATTGTTTTGTAACATGTCAATGTTCAAATCACCAGTAATCACAATTTGCTTATTTTGTTGAATGTCTAGTAACATTCCATTCATAAAGCTAAAAAGAGTATCAAGTTGAGCATGTGGTGTATTGTAAATATTCAATAGCTTTAAATTGCTATTGCACCTTAAAATGATATTTATACATTTCACTTAAATTCCCAATTAAAATGATATTCTGATGAATAGGATACAACTTTAACCATGTTTAATTATAACTTGATAACATTAGGAGAGTATCAATACACTTACTTTATCATTGTTAAAAATGTTTTATAATAATGAACATTTTCATTGTGTTGAAGATCTTGAAGGAATTAATTGTATTAATAACATTGTGTTATATTAGAAGGTAAGGTGATTCTTTACTTTTTTTTTTTAAGGTTTGATAGAATAAAGTTGTCCTTAGTGAATGTAAATGACCATTGTCATCATTACCATCATATATATACAACATATTCCAAAATATAACTTAACCTTAAAGAGCAAAGCTTGATAAAATTGAGTAAATTGAAATATAGAATTATATTAAGTATTATACCATCATATAGATACAACATATTCCAAAATATAACTATATCTTAAAGAGCAAAGCTTAGTAAAATTGAGTAAATTAAAATATAGAATTATCTTAATTACTATATGTTTAATTGTAAAATAAATAAATATAAATAATGTGTATATATAAATAAATATAATTAAAGAAATAAACGTAAAAAAATATATCGGGAGATCTCGAAGAATTCACAGTATCCATATTCATTAGTCAACAATACGTCCTAAGGATAAATCATGTTATGGATTCGAAATGTTGATTAATAAACATGAATACTCCGAGACCTCCCAAAATCAACAATACACAAAATAATATAATTAAAAACATCACAATTATTAATTATATTAATATTACAATTATATATTATTATGGATTAGATAAAATAAATAAATATAAATAATGTGTATATATAAATAAATATAATTAAAGAAATAAACGTGAAAGAATATAATTAAAAGCATCAAAAATTTTAATTATATTAATATTACACTTATATATTATTATGAATTAGATAACATTATGAGTGGGATATTAGGTTTTATTAAAAATAAAAACGCTAAGTAAAAATCTCTAAAGGAATGGAAGGGTGATCTACCGCCCCCTTCCCTTTGTTTGTTTATATGAAAAAATCAGTAAAAAGCTATTATATGTAAGATTTACCCTCGTTTGAAATTGGGGAAATTTAGGTCCAGAGTGGAATTTTTAATATCTCAATCATATACTTTTAATTATAAATTATGCATAATTTAGAAATTCTAAATAAAGGGATAATTGAGGAGGAGTGAATTCATGTAAATAAATTATGCATAATTTAGAAATTCCAAATAGAGGGATAACTGAGGAGGAGTGAATTCATGTAAATAAATTATGCATAATTTAGAAATTCCAAATAGAGGGATAACTGAGGAGGAGTGAATTCATGTTAAATAAGATGGGATTTAATTTCCTTACCCTTCAATATATGCTTGCACACATTTACATGATGGTGGAGTAGGTTATTATGCAATTCATTTTTCTTATAGTGTTTGAAGGTGAGATATCTTTACTATAAATCTTTTTCATTGATCTGAGTTTAGAAATTTTGATTCATTGTACTTTGGATTTATAATTTAGGGTAGAATTTGAATTTGAGGAGAAATTTGTGTGAAATTATCTCTAATTAGGGTACCTCTATGGAATTTACCTATAAGTTTTGTAGCGACATAATGAGTATCTCATGAATTTTTAAATGCCATGAGAATTGATTTCTTATAACCAAAATGCTCTTACCAACCTTTCAAATCTATTTTCTCCCATCTCCCCCATTCCATTGTTTTTTTTGAACTTAAACTAAGTAAAACCCCAAAGGAATGTAGAAAAGGTTGGTAAGTCCCATTTTTTTGATATTAAGTTATACCAAACTAAGTAAAAACACAAAAGAAATTGAGAAAAACTTTAAAAATGAATTTCTATCCATTCCTTTAACTTTTTTATAATTTAAAAAAAAACTATCACCTATAAATTTGACCATGTTATATGATGTCATAAACTAAGTAAAAACACAAAAGAAATTGAGGAAAACTTTAAAAATGAATTTCTCTCCATTCCTTTAACTTTTTTATAATTTAAAAAAAAACTATCACCTATAAATTTGACCATGTTATATGATGTCATGTATCATAATTATTTGTTACCATTATTATAATAATTTGTAATATTATTATTAATTACTATTTACTTTGTAATATTACTTTTAAGTGTAATATTACTTTGAAGTACAGGTGAAAATAAGACAAATAGCGAACCCACTTCGTAAAAGCATTGGGAGGTAAGTCAATATTGAGGATTCCAGAGCTATCGAATGTGTAGATTCAATGAATAACACTATAAAATGGTGTAGACAACTAAGAAATCAATTATATACTCCATCGCAAAGATTAAATAAAGGCATATGATTCAAATCAAGAAAGGAAACAATCCCTTTGTCAAGACTAGCCATGTCTATTGGATGGATGGATTGAAATGTAAAATGTAAAAAACAAAAAGTAATCTTTGAACAATAAAATTCGTGACTAATCTTTTAAACACAAATAGAAAAAACACATAATGTAAACTTAAATTCAAATCTAAGTTTTATTTATAAGTTCAAATATATAATAAAAAAATATAAATTAATTATTATAATAATAATTATAAAAGAAGAAAAATATGGAAATAGTTTCGTGTTGAACTTTTCTACATGTACATTCTCCATCGTTCCTTGACAAACAACTAATGTATGTTCGAGAGCACAAAACAAAGGGATGGTGACAATTTTGTTAGGTAGATCCTCATAAGTCAAAAAGAGAAAATATGGCCCTCCATAGATGTGTCCCTCATGATTAAAATATACCTACGGTATGTGATACATAGCACTAAGGAAGTCCCAAACTATGATGATGCCCCTCACACCATAAGAAAAAGAGAAAGCCATATGGCATGCGTATGATACTAACACTCTAAGGGTTGTGCATTAAGTGTGTACATGACATACACAACCATTACAATTATTTGCGAAGATGGAGGACTTTATTATTATGAAGAGAAAATGATTTTGAAATATTATAAGTTTTTGTTTGTGTGTGTGTTTTTTTTTAAATGGAGTAGGAAAAAGTTTCTATTATTATTAATTGTTTATATAATTTTAATATTTTAATATGCAGTTATATCATTGTGTGTAAAAAAAATATGAATATCTAAATAATTTGTTGGTAATCTGTAATGGAGAAAACTTCTATTCTTGACAGATGTTTCTGGTTGTTGGATCATTAACATATTTCTTTATATTAGAGGAAGATGAATTCTTAACCAATTAGAAACATTTGTAAGTCATACTTTAAGACCAAAAGAATGTTTTAGCCTAGATAATATATGCAAAAAAATATCATGTACTATCATTTCCGATGCTACAATAATGGGGTCATGTGCTTTAAAGTAACATCTAGCCTTAGTCCCATACATGAAATTAGATAGTACCCTCAGTTACAATTTAACCTCTTTCTCAACAGTGAATAGACGAAAATTATGTTGAGAAGATTACAATAAATTAGTTGAAATAAAAATAAATTGAACACAGTCTTGAAAGTATTTTTGAATACTTATGATATCAACATTTAAATTTTAGGTATTAAATTTTGAGTTTCAATGGAAAGGGATTCAAAACTAGCTTTGATATGATAGTGATAGAATTATATGGGAACATAAGTATATATTAATAGTGAAGTCTAGGGGACATGGTATTGCTTACCATGCACTATTGATAATGTGATAATTCTGACTATACAAAAGCAATAACATGGCAAGGTTGATGTGGAATTGATTACATGTCAATATCTCAATGGAAGGGGTCACAAAGAAAAGGGCTACATGTCATGTCGTCATAGGTCCACATATCTTTATTTAAAACGATCTCCTTCAAAAACATTCAAAGGGCCCTCACTTACAAAGAAAACTCCTCCATGTGTGGTGGCTTGATCTTGGAAAGGAGAGTAGAGCCCATGAAAAGGGGAGTGTGCCAAGGTACTACCTATCAAGCACTCCACTAAAATAGGAGGATATGGACCACCAAAAAGGGATGTTAGTGCCATTGGAAAAATGACCATGAGACAAACAAACTAGGCCCACATTGGGAACAAACACTAGTGAGTTCCACTAAAGACCAGTAGAGTCAAGAAGGGTCCACAAACATACCATGAAAAATGAGCTAAGGGCCAAATTATTTCATACACCTTTGAATTAAATACATCTATTCAAGAAAATGGTGTAGACAACTAAGAAATCAATTCTATACTCCATCGCAAAGATTAAATAAAGGCATATGATTCAAATCAAGAAATGAAACAATCCCTATGTCTATTGGATGGATGGATTGAAATGTAAAAAGTAAAAAACAATCTACATGGATTGAAATCTAAAAGAAAAAAGAAAAAATCTTTGAAGAATAAAATTCGTGACTAATCTTTTAAACACAAATAGAAAAACACATAATGTAAACTTAAATTCAAATCTAAGTTTTATTTATAAGTTCAAATATATAATAAAAAAATATAAATTAATTATTATAATAATAATTATAAAAGAGGAAAAATATGGAAATAGTTTCGTGTTAAACTTTTCTACATGTACATTCTCCATCGTTCCTTGACAAACAACTAATGTATGTTCGAGAGCACAAAACGAAGGGATGGTGACAATTTTGTTAGGTAGATCCTCATAAGTCAAAAAGAGAAAACATGGCCCTCCATAGATGTGTCCCTCCTGATTAAAATATGATGATGCCCCTCACACCATAAGAAAAAGAGGAAGCCATATGGCATTCGTATGATAATGACACTCTAAGGGTTGTGCATTAAGTGTGTACATGACATACACAACCATTACAATTATTTGGGAAGATGGAGGACTTTATTATTATGAAGAGAAAATGATTTTGAAATATTATAAGTTTTTGTTTGTGTTTTTTTTTCAAATGGAGTAGGAAAAAGTCTCTATTATTATTAATTGTTTATATAATTCTAATATTTTAATATGCAGTATATCATTGTGTGTAAAAAAAATATGAAAATCTAAATAATTCGTTGGTAATTTGTAATGGAGAAAACTTCTACTCTTGACAGATGTTTCTAGTTGTTGGATCATTAACATATTTCTTTACATTAGAGGAAGATGAATTCTTAACCAATTAGAAACATTTGTAAGTCATACTTTAGTACCAAAAGAATGTTTTAGCCTGGATAATATATGCAAAAAAAATATCATGTACTATCATTTCCAATGCTACAATAATGGGGTCATGTGCTTTAAAGTAACATCTAGCCTTAGTCCCATACATGAAATTAGATAGTACCCTCAGTTACAATTTAACCTCTTTCTCAAGAGTGAATAGACAAAAATTATGTTGAGAAGATTACAATAAATTAGTTGAAATAAAAATAAATTGAACACAGTCTTGAAAGTATTTTTGGATACTTATGATATCAACATTTAAATTTTAGGTATTAAATTTTGAGTTTCAATGGAAAGGGATTCAAAACTAGCTTTGATATGATAGTGATAGAATTATATGGGAACATAAGTATATATTACTAGTGAAGTCTAGGGGACATGGTAGTGCTTACCATGCACTATTGATAATGTGATAATTCTGACTATACAAAAGCAATAACATGGCAAGGTTGATGTGGAATTGATTACATGTCAATATCTCAATGGAAGGGGTCACAAAGAAAATGGCTATATGTCATGTCGTCATAGGTACACATATCTTTATTTAAAACGATCTCCTTCAAAAACATTCAAAGGGCCCTCACTTACAAAGAAAACTCCTCCATGTGTGGTGGCTTGATCCTGGAAAGGAGAGTAGAGCCCATGAAAAGGGGAGTGTGCCAAGGTACTACCTATCAAGCACTCCACTAAAATAGGAGGATATGGACCACCAAAAAGGGATGTTAGTGCCATTGGAAAAATGACCATGAGCCAAACAAACTAGGCCCACATTGGGAACAAACACTAGTGAGTTCCACTAAAGACCAGTAGAGTCAAGAAGGGTCCACAAACATACCATGAAAAATGAGCTAAGGGCCAAATTATTTCATACACCTTTGAATTAATTTTGCAATTCTTAAGTTTTAAATGGTGTAGTTAGCATGTCATAATTGAAAAGAAGAAAGAAATACCATAGTTTTAACAGTTTGATAAAAGAGAGAAATGGCAAATGTTGTGAATTCAATACTCAAAAACAACATAAAAAGCAAGAATATACACAAATTTCATTGAATATGAGCATGGATCACAAGTCTCAAAGAGATAATAATGATTACTTAAAAAATCATTCCTGATACATTAAGAAAAACTCCTCCAAATAGCCCAAGTACGTTTATATAACCAAATCATATTAATTCCATGTTTCTAATAAAGACTATACTAACCTCTATATATAAATATTCTCACCCATTGTTCTTGGAGAACTAGGAACTGCAGAAGTGAAGAATGATTATTTTTAAGAAGAGGTGGTGTAAATAAAAATCGTTATAACAATAAATCACAAGTGAGTGTATGGAATAACTCTAATCAATGCAATATGTCATGGTAGATCAATCCATAGGATTGTCTATGTATAAGAAAAACATAATTAACTAATTCCCTTAAGATAAGGAACACGTAGTCAACTTTGATCACCTTAGGAACACCCAAATATTCATATTTTTGACCTAGACCTTTGCAATAGTGTACCTAGTAAGGACAATTCGACTTTTTGGTTACTCTAAAAGTGTTTACACCACGTTTGGGGTGATTCGTGAGATTTTAGGTTCATGGTGTGTGCTTATCCCCTGGATGGTTCAAGATCGATGTAGCATGAGAGATGGTTCGTGATGGATATGCACACTTGTGATATCTTCCTTAGTGAATGTTAGAACTCAAATGATCATTGGCTCAATCTTCTTCCCTAGGGAATTGGAGATATCTTGCTTGGATGGTAGACACCTTACATGATGGACACATGGAGGATTCACATAGTGGGAGAATGCTCTATAGGATATGAGGAGAATTATTCATTGTGGAGGAGGGATACTAGCCCTAAATTAGATGTGGCAGCTTGGTGTCCTATTTGGAGGATTAGAGATGGCATGGATATGCCTAGGGCTTCAACAATGTTATTGTAAGGTGTAGATTCCCCAGTGGATTACTTGACTTTGGAGGATGGGTGGAATATTTCGAGTCTTGGGATGGACTAGTATGGACTTACCTTGCATAGCTACATCAACTTGGGTCACCATTGTGCATGACTCATCATTGGATCTTGACACTTGTACTCTAAGAGTGGAGTGCTTCACTTGTGTATTGTGTCTTAATTATGTTTAATAGGCTTGCTCATCAGGATTAGGCCAACCTATGTTATACTATTGGCCTCTTGTACCTCTCATATAGATCAAGGAAGGAGATCTTATTTCTATATAACACATCACATCATGTATTCAACTATATCTCTTCTTTGGAGTGCTCTCATAGTGATGTGCCAGGGTTCATGAGGAAACCCTATTGCAGCATACGAGGAGGTGGAGATTTTTTCCCTCTTGAGATTCTTCTTTGTACATTTGATCTATATCTTGGATGCTAGGGTCTCTAAGTATTTTGGACCATCTTGGATTTTAGGGAGGGTTTTGTCCCTTAGAAGCTAGAGGTTAGGGTTTGGAAACCCTTGGATGTATTTAGGGAAGAGGAGGAGGAGGATGTATTTACTTGGAGATAGTGTTGGAGGGATCCTTGAAATTGAAGGAGCTAAGGTTTGTTGAATAGTCCTAGCTAGGGAATTTTGGGTGGTTGGAATTTTTCCTAGCCTTGAGAGGAGGATATGGTATGTATGTAGTTCATTCATTAAGTCCGTGTGCATGCACGCGCGCACACACACACACACACACACACACACACACACATATGAGATTTCCAACTATCAACATACTATGTATATTTCATATTGATTTTAATATTTTATATTCCAGGGATGGTTATTTCCATCTCTTAAAAGTTTTTTTGACACAAACCCAGTCGATAGGGGTTCCACTCACTGTCGACACCTGAACCACCACGATCTCCCTGAGCACTGGCCTAGACAGGTTTAACCCCATCCAACAACACCTGCAGAGCAGATGAGGTCTCACATATGATGTTCAAGGGAGAGTTGACGGAACCATGTTTCTACCGAATGAACGAGGATGTTTGCGGCTTAATTACTTAACTTATTGCGACATTTCAGAAGTAGATCTATGCATTTAACTTCGACATTACTTATATTCATAGCATCATTCAACAGAAACATTCATCATCACAACAAATATAATAGTAAAGAATTAATTGCAGCAAGAAAACATAGCATCATTCATATATCGCAACATGCATTACCACGGGTGAACAAAAGAGACATAGGGATTCTGCAAAACAGCTCTGTGATATCATATTAACTCCGTAAAAACCCAGATACAACATCTCCGCAAAATACAGATCTCACAGATATCTCTTGATCTCAGATACACAATCAAAGACGCATAATCCTAGATATCCAACACCTACACATCTATGACTATTTATAGGCTTTTGTCTTTACATTGCTTGTCCACTTACTAACAACTTCCTAACTGACACTTCGAGCAAATGACCCAAAATCTAACTATCATGGTCCAAATGACCCAAAAACCTGCATACCGCGGTACAATTGACCCAAAAATACAAAAAACTAACATCATTTGTGCTCGACCTTCCGCCTTTCGAGGTATCGCAACACTCGAGGTGCTGTGACAATGACCCATCCTAACTACCTGCTAATAGGCCCCCAACACAATCTTGAGGCTCACCCTCGAGCCACATCAGCCGGACAAAGTGTATGCAGTGGTCTTGACTCTGAATTCCTCGTCTTGTTGGTCGACTTCTGTGACCTGCTCCTTTACTTCTGTATCCAGCGTCTAACTGTCGATTACATCCTGGGGAGATGGATGCTCAGTCAGCTTTGCCGCAACTTGTTGGCGACCCTCCTATACAACCTGGAGTGCCGCACCAGCTTTAGTCATAAACTGACCGCCAATCTCTTGGAAATCCTCCAACTGTGTAGTGCGCTTTTTTGACGCTCGTCGGCCTTGGTGATGCCCTGCTGCAACTCTTTCAAGTCCACGGACTTGGAAACCTGCTCCATTGGTGGCATCATACGCATCGCTATTTTGAGTGTTGCCAATTGCCCCTCTGCTTCCTTCCTGAGCTGGGTCAACTGATCAATCTTCTCATCCTGAATGATGCGTCCCCAAAATTGGACGGTGTCGGCTGTAAGTTTTGTCGCTGCCATTTCTAGCTCTGTTACCTGTGCTTCCACCTCCTCAATAGCATGTTTGCGCTCATCGACTTGCGCTTTGGGTGTACCAGGTTTCACCAGGGTTGTTAACTCCTGGTTTTCCTATTGCAATCGAGCAATGGTAGCCCCAAGTTGTTGCGCGCATTGAATCACATCCAATTCTGCAGTGGCCTCTGGTAAATGGTGACAAGCCTCTGCGATGGACTCCTCCACCCGCACACTTTGATCCCACAAATTGGCCTTCTCCACAATGAGGTGATCCTATTCCTGCTTCAATTCTTCAATTACTCAAGCCTTCTCAGCCCGTTCTTTCTTGATGTCCTCTTCCAACTCATCCATGGCCTATCACGCTATAGAAACCTTCCTTGTTAACTCTTTGACTACTTCCTTAGTAGCTGCCTCGCTCTCCTACAATCGCAGGCACTTATTGTTGATCTCATGCATCATGTTCGCCATCTCCCGGGTGGCAACCGCCTGCATATTTGTCAATGCTTTCGTTGGAAGCGCATTGACGTTGATAGTCACTTTCTCTAACGGCTATAGAGAAGCTTTCAAAGCCTCATTATCTTTCACAATCGCAGTCAGGGGAATATCGACATTCCTGACCTGTGGCTCAGTGCTGATTGTGCCAATTGCCTGCATCGGTGCTCCTTCTGGTGCGTTCTTCAAAATGATTTCGCATAAGGAATCCAGGTGGGCAGTGATCGCATGGAAACCTTCATCTGCCTTACTATCATTGTGTGAGCTGCATTGGTTGCACTATTCAGAGCGTGAATTAGGCGACCAAATTGTGCCTCCGACGTCAGGGGGATCCCACTGATTGTCGCGTGGTCCTGGTGTCCTTTCGTTTGGCCTTCTACAACTCGACGCTCATCATTCGTAGGGGTCTGCGATGATTCCTCATCCGAAACATGACGCTATTCATCCATAACTGGCATATCGGATGGTATCCCCGTAGACTCTTCCTGCTAAATAAATGGTTCGTGCCATTGGACTGGCCAGTCGTCGATGATCGAATCCAAGTCTTCATCTGTTAACTTATAGGAGGTCTATAACCACTTCCTATCTGTATCGCGGCACGCTTGCACATAGATACTGTGTGGTCCAATCATGAACTGGGAAATCCCCTTGTATTTCTCAATAGTGGCCTGAGTCAACCACAGAATCTGCTCAGGGGCCACCTACAACACTTCCCAATACGACCAGAACTGCGTGGCACAATCCTTGAGCCGCTCTGGTTCTTGCACCCACCACAGATTTTGGTAGCGTGCTCCCTTGCGTTCTTCCACCGCATTCACCTCCATGCCTTGGTAATCGTCAGGTTCCATCCAGGAGACCAACGCGACTAATATCATCAGCCAACTATAAGTGAATGACCGCTGTCCTGCTTGGGCCGCCAGCGCATCCTCCGTCAACTGGTTAAGTAAAAACAGGGACTAGTTCGTCTGCACGCCTGTCGCACATAGCTCTGCATAGGAGACATCCCTAGAGTTGCGTTGATTGGGTCGAGTGTTCCGCAGGATTTTGGTAGCCAATATTCGCGCCCCAATATTGACTGCGGGCTCATTGATCGTTTCCAAGTGGTAAGCCCGTCCGTCTTTCTGCATTTTGTACCACTTTCACAACCTTGCTGCAAGCTTTTTGTCATTTTTCTTCCCCTAAAAGTATTGTGACGGGTCAACCCCATCCTTCGGCAAGCTTGTGATCTCAGAAATTAGGTCCATCGTCACGGTGACCTGCCTGTCCAACCATAGCACCCCGCCATGAAAACAAGCCAGCAACTGCTTGACGTAGGCATTGGCTTCCGTCAACCACCCGAAATGTGGCATGTAGATCATCCCCAACAACCCAGCCTTCTCTAACCCACGCGCCCAATCATGTGGAATGGGTGGCACCAGACCGCTCTCCCCTAGTGCTCGGGGCTAAAAGGGCTCCGACATAACATCTTCCAGCGCCAGCAAGTCGTGATCGTCATACCGCAGCTGCATCAACACCGGTACGATCTCGTTGGTACAACTCATACCTAGCGGGATGGGAGAAATCTATATTTGATATCGCTGGTTCTTCGTGGGCTTCCTCGGCTGCATCTCGGGTCGACATGGAGGTCAGTAGCCTAGGATATCTGCAGAAAAAATGCCTGCACGGACTGTGGATTCCACAACTGTTGCTTGGTTTTTTAACCAAGCATGTGCAAGGATGCACCTGCTAACTAGTAGCAACAGTCTCAATAAAAGTATGTAAAAACTAATTTAACCAAATCTAACATTAACATGTGTAAAAGAAATAAAAAACTGAATTTAAGAACATAAGCAATAAGATCTATGGAAAAACACTAACTTGAAAAATATTTGATTTTGTATTACCTCAAATGGTGATGATGATGGGTGTTGAGCAACTCCAAGGTTAAGAAGCTCCAATATCCAATGGTCTCTTCTTCTCCAAAGCTTCAATGGGGATCTTCAAACTCAAAATGGGAGGCAATGGCTCTCGAAGAGAATTTGGCAGCATAAGGATAGGATGAAAATGTGGATGTATAATGAGGAGCCCCTATCACCTTTTTATAGTTTTTGGGTGATGGGTAATACCAATATGGTTTTAAGGAAACCAATGGTATGGACCGACATGGTTTAGGTCTATTTTTCCCTCTTTTTCCTTTTTTGAATATTTTGAATATTTTTATTCCCTTTTAATATTTTTTGGGAATTTTGGACCCTTTTTTAGGATTTTTTGTGTTTTTTGAGGAAAAAATACATATTTTGAGGGAAAAAAGAGGTATTATGGTCTTTTTGGTGACCTTTTGATGGCTTTAGAGGCTCAAATGGTGGAAAAGTGGACAAATGGGTCGTGTGAATAAGGGAATGAGCTAGTGAGCACTTTTTGGGTGTTAACAACAACCCCCGAGCTCGATGGGATCTCCGCGGGTACGCCTTCTAGTACTTGGGCAGTGGAACGGGTGTGCCACTTCTCAGGCCACTCAAGGTTAAGTTGTGTCCCCCCCCTCTTCTAGCGCACCACGGAGGATGATCCCACCGGCATGTTAGCAACTTCGTCCTCAAGATTGACCTCTTCCTCAATGGCGGTAGGGATGAGGGGTGACTCAGCTTCACTGGAAATCTCCACCGTCTCTGGCTCACTTGGCATGTCGCGTTCAAATCTTGCAATGCCAACAAATGGCTCACCCCGGCTCAACTCCGAACTTACTGAACACACTTCAACTGCACTCTGTAACAAACCTCCAACCTTGCACAATTCAACACTTGGCAAGTGAACTCACTCGTCTCGAATAGGTACCTTCTGACCATCCATGGCCCATTCTTATAGCGCCCAACCGAATCCCTTGTAATCATGACTAAATTCTGCATTAACTCAGACCAAATCCCTTCTTAATGACCCAAATCCGTCGTTGATCTTATCACCCGATTTGGCTGGATCGGCCATTAATGCCCATCATTCGAACAAGCGTCGTTATTTAATTGTCTTAACTTTCAGCATTTATTGTTGATTTGACTCAATCGTCGTCCTACCATTGTCCCAGACCGCTCCTAACTTGCGGCACAAGCCTCCTACTTGCACACTCTATTCCTGCTGGTGCGCCATCCTACCACCGAGCAAACAACATTTTTTTTTTTTGCCGATGCGACTCAGGCATCGCGCTGCTCCAAGCCCGACCTGTAGGGATTCAATCTGCTACCATTGATCAACTTTGGGAGCATCGCTCCATCTAATTGTTGTAACTGTACTGCTCCTCCTGAAGTTATGCGACTGATGCGATATGGACCAAGCCAATGCAACTGCAATTTTCCTGGATGTTTCATAAACTTGCTATCATACAACAGCACCAAGTCACCGTGTTGAATCTGTTTGTTTTTTATGTGGCGATCATGCCAAGCCTTCTGGCGATCCTTCTCCACACTATGGTGGAATCCTGTAATAAATTGATCTTTGTCCAATTATACTAACTGCGCTAAACGCTCTTCTAATGCCACTGCAGCATCCATACATGTTGCTGCCGCGATATGCAGACTCAGAACGATGTACTCCATAGGCATAATCGCTTCTTTCCCATACACCATCTTGAATGGTGTATGTCTCGTCAACCTTTTACACGTGGTGCAATACGCCCAGAAGACTGCTAGGATTTTCAGATCCCAATCATTGCGGTTCACGTTCCACAACTCTGTCAGTGCATGTTCCAATATCTTGTTGAAAGCTTCCACCGCGCCATTGGCCTGTGGATTATATGTTGTACTCTTCTTATGTTGTATCTGCAGTTCCTCCGTCAATGCGCTGATGGTGCGGTTGAGAAAGTGACTGCCCTGATCACTCATCAATATATTGGGGCAGCCAAATCGAGTGACAATGTTTTCAAACAAGAACCACGCGGCTGTGGCCATGGAACAATCAACGACTGGTGCATCCTCCTCCCATCTTGTCAAGTAATCTATCACTGTGATGGTGTATCTTGCACCAGTGCACTTCCCAGGTGGGTTGATTGGTCCCACAAAATCCACTGCCCATTTGTCAAATGGCTCCAATGTCAATTGAGGTATCAGCGGCATCTCATCCCTTCTGGAGGGCTTTCCGGTTCTCTAACAAACATAACAGGACCGTGCATAGTCTGTCGCATCGTTGTGCAGCATGGGACACCAGAGCCCTGCACGAAGCACTTTCCTGGTAGTCACACGACCGCCATAGTTCCCCCCAGCCACTCCTGCATGTGCTTCTGCCAAGATTTGCCCTTGCTCATGAGGCAAAACACAATGCTGTAGTATCTCATCTGAGCCTAATTTGTACAACTCGCCTGCAATTAGTTGGAAATCTACAGCCTTGACCACCAATTGTTTCTTTTGACTAGTGGTGAAATCCTCAGGTGCAGTACTTGTCGTTAGAAACTGAATGATTTCTTCATAGTAGCCATCGGCCACTTCAACCTTAAAGAGTTGCACATCAGGAAACCCATCGTCAATGTTAGTGGGATCCTCTCCTGTCTCAATCGGCGATAGATAATCAGGTATGGCATTCAAATGTCCTGGCTTCACAATCACTTCAAAATCAAACTCCTGAAAATGAAGTAGCCAACAACATATCTTCCCCCCCAACACAAGCTTATTGACAAAGTATTTTAAGGCAGAATGGTCTGTGAACATCTTAAAGTGGCCTCCCAATAACTAGTGTTGAAACTTCCGCAGCGCATAGACCATCGCCAGGCCTTCCCTTTATGTGGTGGTATAGTTTCTTTTTGCAGATGAAAAATTCCAACTTGTGAAAGGAATGGGGTGATTGAGATCCCCCTCTCCTAGTTGTTCCAGCACCACACCTAGTGCAATTGATGATGCATCAATGTAGACATGGAATTCCTTACTCGAGTCCGAAAATACCAGTATCGGTGTTGAATCCATTTTAGCTTTCAGTGTCTCAAAACTATATTTACATTCAGGGCTCCACTGAAACACTGCATCTTTCTTCAATAACTTCTCCATAGGGGTTGTGATCGCTGCATAACCCCTGATGAACTTGCAATAATACCTGGTATGTCCCAACGTCACCCTCAACTGCTTAACATTAGTCGGCAGTGTTAAGCTCAAAATGAGCGCAATATTTGTTGGATCGACTAACAACCCCTACTTGGACACAATGTGACCTAGCAGTATTCCAAACGATGCACAAAAGATGCACTTCTTCAAGTTTAGCGATATCTGATGCTGTTGGCAATGCTCCAGCATCAACCACAGATTTTCCAGATGATAGTTGATCAAACCATAGATTGTCCAGTCATCCATGCATACCTGCAAAAAATTCTGAAGTAAATCCCGGAATGCGGCAACAACAACACGAGAGAATATCGCAGGTGCGTTCTTCAACCCAAACGGCATCACGGTGTACTGAAAACAACCCCACTCTGTCACAAAAGTTGTCTTGTGGCGGTCTTCTTTGGTGATTCGGATCTGATGATAGCCAGAGAACCCATCCGTGAAAGAATACATCTCTTAGCCACCCACGCCCTCAAGCACCTCGTTAGTAAATGGGGTCGAAAAGGGATCATGAAAGCAGGTGTCATTCAACTTCCGCAAATTGACACAAATGCGTACTTCATCGGTCTTCTTGTCCTGCACTACCATAGGAATGATCCATTATGACTCCTTAATTGGTTCAATAATTCCAACATCTAACATGCGATCAAGTTCTACCTTGATCCTCTCCTTATGGCTTGGATTCAGTCAATATGGGTGCTATCTGATTGGCTTGGCATTTGGTTTCAGCGGGATCTTCATCTCCCCTAAATCGCCCAAGATACCCTTCATTTTAGAAAACTTAGTAGGAAAAAAGTCTTGGAATTCATGTAGCAAGTCGGTGACCTTTCCCATAATCTCATCATCCCAATAGTCCCCAACATTCATGAACTTTGGACTATCCTCTGTTCCAATGTTGATCTTATGGATTTTCAGCAGTTGACTGATCGGATCACTTGGCGCATCAGGTGCTACAACATTGAGACTCCCTTCAGACTCCAGAATATTGACATTCTGTAGGTCATCACCGTCCTCTGGCCCACCGGTGATATTATAACATTCCATCATGGATTGCATTTGCCAGTGTGTATGCGGATCCGTGGGATATGACACTGGAACAACCTTCAGAACCACATCGCGGATGAGCTGCAAAGCATTATGGACATCTGGGTTGGCATCTGCGAAGTTGAACGTATGAGTAAAGCATACCGTCAACTCCAACCAAGTAGTAATTTCTCCTCGCAACTCAACTGTAGTATACCATGATAGCAGCATCTTGTCCAAAGTATGGATAAAGGCATGGACCCACTCATCTCTTGGCCGCGATGCCCACAATGTCTGGCACTCCATCAAATGACTGCCAAGGTTATCTCGACCATCATATTTCCCTGTGTGGTAAATATCGGTATCACTGAAACGAACCATCATCAATCTCCTGCATTGTGACCATTCATCAATTGATTTCTTATGTGTCGCCCACCAGCGTGCCGGAGCAGCCTTCAGTGCTTCCTCTAATGCCAGCAGTCGCTGTGGTTCTGAAACTTTTTCCTCAAACTCCACCAGAAAGTTAGACAAGCCAGACAGGACTTCATATACTGGTAGTGTGACTATTTTAGTCGCAACACGGCATAGTGACTAATGATTAAACCACACTTGTGGAGCGACACCTCATGCAAGCGATTCTGCCAATGTTCTAAAGCGTCATCAAATTCTAAAGACACGGAGCTATCACTGCACCATCCAAGCTCACTGTTGGCAGTTGGATGAATATAATCCTCAAAAATATTGAATGCATGGTCCCATCCGTTGGGATCTTCGTCCTTCACTGGTTCAATGTATCTACGTCCTTCATCCGGATCCAACGGGGCTATAACTTTGAGATTGCGATTTTCAAAAATCATCATCCGTCGCTTGAAGTTGATTACCGCTCCACTATCGTTAGCCCATCCAATCCCCAACAACGCAGGATAAGAGCTGCTCCCTTCAACTACTTCGATGACTTCGAAGTCGGCATAAGTCTTCATTCCCTCAATGTCCACCACCAGGCGTGGAACTCTCCCAATGGGTGTCACCTTCACGTGATTAGCTAGCTGGAACTGTACAGGAGACCAGTTCAATGGGGGGCTCCCCATTTTCTACCATGCCTTCTTGGTCAAGATGTTGACATCCAAACCAAGATCCAGAATAACCGAATCAACTTCATGGTCCCCAATTTGTATGTTCATGCGCATCTCCTTACCAGTCTTCCGTCACTGTAAGGAGTTTACTGCGGACTCCTGTCGTCCCCTAGCTGGACGCTGCAACAATCCCTCGATCTCAGCAAGGGCTATGGGATCTCTTGCCAACAATAAACAGCTCTAAAAAAACTTTTGCAAGGTTCCAGACTGTGCCGATGGATCTGCCTCTGAAGGAGCATCAAAGATAGGGGGCATCTCGCAAATAATAGCCTTACCGCGATCCTTGTCCATTGCACGATGTGCCTAAAAGAATGCATCATGCTCGGACTCCATGTCAAATGACACCTTCTTCTGCCCTGCCAATCGAATGAGCGGGTGTGAGCTATCCCCTCCGATTATTGCACCTCCACGGGTGATAACTGCAACAGCTGCATCTTGTGGCCTGGGCTCCACAGAAATTGTCGCAACACTCACACTGTGATTCTAGTTCGACGACAGATTACCCGGTTGGTTCATGTTCTGATTAGCATTTTGATTCGGGTGTTGGTTCTGGTTCTACGCCAATTGCTGCACTTGATTCTATACCAGCTGCTGCGCCTAATTCTGATTTTTCAATTTTGGAACGTTCCATGCTTGCCATCGTGCAATCAGCTGCAGGCAGTTTTCTATGGTATGATCTGTGACAAAGCAGAACGTACACTATGTCTGCAATAGTGGACAATCTCGCTGGTAGTGTCCCCATACTGCACAATGATAACACTGAATAGGTCTGTGACCTCCTCGTCCTCCTCTATGACCAAATCCTCCACCACGTCTACCCCAGAATCCTCCACGGAATCTGCCCTGCTGTTGGTACTGCGGTTGATTGAACTATTGTTGCATAGGATTCGGTTGCATGCCTTGCCATTGTTGTGCATACTGTGGTTGTTGAACATACTGTGGCTGTTGTGGATCCATTTGCATCGGAGTATATTGCAGCATAAACTTTTGTGGTTGCTACTGCGGTACAAACTATACCTGTGGTTGAGGTAGCGACTGGGCTACCTGCGGTTGCGGTTGTTGTACGACACGCTGGTCATCCTTCACATAGAATGCATCATACGTTCTCTTGTGTAGCAACCCATATGCACAACAATATTTGTCTTCATGTCCCACAGATTTATAGAATGTACAATACAGATTCATTAGTTTTGTGACCGTCTTCTGCATGTATTGGCATTCCTCATGGCAGTGCCCATATACCTGCTAGACGCGACACCACGGCATGCCACCGCCACTCAATGGGTTCGGTGCTCCCGAAACCAGATAATTGTGGAAGTCTGGGAAATTATCCTTATTATGCCCTTCTCCTCGACATCTCGTACACCATACTTCTTCACGCCGCTCCTTTCCCTTCTTAAGATCTTGCAGCTATATGGTCAGGTTAGCCAGCTGTGTCTGAATTTGTGACATCCCAGCTATGTTTTCACAAATTGGCGATGCCTCCAACCGCATTGCAATCTCCAGAGCTTCACTGGGCGTTACAATGTTCAGTTGCATAAGCGGTAGTTGAATGTATGGGAGCAGTGCCGCGATGAACCATTCCTTGTGTTAGATAGTGCTCATTTCAAAACTAACCCCTGCCATTAGCGTTTTAAATCACTAGTCAAAGTCCCACACCATTTCATTGGGATACTACTTAATTTCTTTCAGTTCTGTAATATACTGTGCTTCAGACTTGGGTTTTTTTAATTCTGCAATCAATCCGTTCCTGATATCATCTAGCGTCTTCTCCGGAGCTCCTGTAGGGACTAGAACAAACTTCATAAACCAGTCTAATGCGCGACCTCCCAGAGTTGTCGCTAACTGTCCTTTCTTAGCATTATCATCAGTGATTTGCTTTATGGTCCATACCACTTCACATAAAAACCAGTACTGCTCAGGGTTATCTATTCCATTTCCATGGAACAACAGTAACTTAGGATCCTTGCCTGCCATCCTAGGCATCCTTCCTCCAGTCGCTGAGCTTCTAGCAATTAACTTCTGTTGACTTGATGAGCATGGTGGTGTTGTAGTTGTATTTATTACTGGTTGAGAGATAGTGAGCGGAGGTGTGGGTACATTGCCGTTGGGGTTTCGTCATGCCTCTATCCTGGGCGTAGCCTGGTTGTCCTTGTCCGGACTGTGAGGTCGCTTCGTCCCATATGGTCTTCCTTCGCGGCCTTGCGGTTCGATCGCAGCAGGACCTTCTCCTATCCTCTGCCTCTTTTCTTGTCGAAACCTTGCTCCTCCCCTTATAAGACCACTCTCTTCCTCGGATTCACTCACAGTCTCGCCATGACCTGCACCCATCTACCCCTTATCATTCCATATACTTCCCCCCTGTTGTCGCGATACCCACGGCCTCCGCCCACCAAGGTTCCTACTGATCAAGGTGCATCTTCAATATACCCTTCTCACAAATAAGCATCTTAATGGACAGTTGGAGCAACAACCGAAACCTTCCCCAGGGTCCACGGAAGAAATATATTTCAGCTTCACTATAAGACTTTTTTGTATCAACCGCAAATTCAGTGATATAACCTTCCAATATGCTCGAATTCCTACAATTCTTGGATCAGCTCTGGGGTCCAGGTCATAGGTTCACCACCTTGGAATTTCCTCTTCTGAAAGGTCAACTTTGCCAACCACTCGAACAAGATGACTGGGAATTCGCAGAAAAATATTTGTGCGGACCGTCGTGAATATATCTCTCCACCCACTGATCTACGGTCAATCGAGTGTTCTGACTTTCTTCTTCAGCAAATTCTTGCAACTTCTATTCAAACCAGCTTTGTATCTCTGGTTGCGCCGGATGCCACAACATATCCTGTTTTCACTTCGCACTAGGTCCCGGCAACGGAACCATTTATTGACACAAACCCAGTTGACAGGGGTTCCACTCACTGTCGACACCCGAACCACCACAATCTCCCTGAGCACCGGCCTAGACAGGTTTAACCCCGTCCAGCAACACTTGCAGAGCAGATGAGGTCTCACCCGAGATGTTCAAGGGAGAGTTAACGGAACCATGTTTCCGCCGAATGAAGGAGGATGTTTGAGGCTTAATTACTTAACTTATTGCAACATTTCAGAAGTAGATCTATGCATTTAACTTCGACATTAATTATATTCATAGCATCATTCAACAGAAACATTCATCATCGCAACAAATATAATAGCAAAGCATAATTTAATTGCAGCAAGAAAACATAGCATCATTCATATATCGCAACATGCATTACCACGGGTGGACAGAAGAGACACAGGGATTCCACAAAACAACTCTGTCATATCATATTAACTCCGCAAAAACCCAGATACAACATCTCCGTAAAATACAGATCTCTTGATCTTAGATACACAATCATAGACACATAATCCCAGATATCCATCACCTACACATCTATGACTATTTATAGGCTTTCGCCTTTACATTGCTTGTCCACTTATTAACAACTTCCTAACCGACACTTCGAGCAAATGACCCAAAATCTAACTATCATGGTCCAAATGACCCAAAAACCCGCATACCGTGGTACAATTGACCCAAAAATACAAAAAACTAACATCATTTGTGCTCGGCCTTCCACCTTTCGAGGTATCGCAGCACTCGAGGTGCTGCGATAATGACCCATCCTAACCGCCTGCCAACAAATGTCTTGCTTATTTGACACACATAAAAGAAAACTATCAACGGACTTAACACTAAGATTGACGATAATAGTACAACCATCTATTGTTGTTGTGTTTATTGTTATATATGTTGTATAAGAATATTTTTTAGATCTTGTTTATGCATGTGCAATTTCTCCAAAGGGATGGAAACTCATTCGAATGAATAGTATATTTTCTTCTTAAATTGCCATTAATTTTTGGGCTACTAGAAGTGAATTATTGCCATTATGACATTGCTGTACAACAATCCTAAAGGATGAAAATTCTAGGTTTTATATCTAAGGAACCTTCTTAAAAGAAGGTGAATTTTCAAATTTGTAGTAATTTCTTGGTGCAAATGAAATTTCAACATGGTATCAAAGTAGTTGTAGTTGAGATCTCTCTTGAGTAAGATGGAGTTGTATTTCAACTAGTGATTACGTTGGTCAGGTGCTTAACCTAGTTGAGTTCATCAAGTGTGAAACCCTATGTCAATTGAGATAATGACCTTCACCCTTGGAAGGGTTATTTTATCTAAATCATGTATTGTTGATTTTTTCACTTAATACTCCATTAGTGTATGTAAGGTTATTGTTAGTATAAGAAAGTGTGATAGGTTGGATGTTCAAATTTTGTTCGAAGGAAGCTCGAGACTCAAATCCTAATGGAGGAGTTTGATCTTTGGGAACATGTTGAACAAAAAATTATAGAACCTACTAATCCAACACAATTGGCCACTCATCGGGAGAAGGAAGCCAAAGTGAAGAGAACCATTATTGATTCCATGAAGGATAACTCCATCCTACACATTGTTGATAAGATCTTAGCCTTAGGTAAGAGCATGCTTGATTATTTGGTTAAGTTATTTTAGAATTCTTGTTACTTTCAACATATACTCTTGCAAAACAAACTTTTAGTTGTTCGCATGAGAAAGATAGATACTATGGTGAACTATTTGACTAAGATCAATTAATTGAAGGATAAATTGGATGTTGTTGAAAATAAAGTAGAGGTGGGATAACATCTTTCACCCTTAAAGTATTTCTCTTTCCTAGACACCTTTTTCTCAAGGTATCTATGCTCAGGATAAACTGCCATATTTCCCAAATATATGGGTTTCTCTCACGAAGGAAGAAATCAAATTGTAGTCATGTTCAGAAAAACATGGGGAAGTATATGCCATCGATCTCATTAGAAATATGAAGAAGGGTGGAAACAAAGGATTCAAGAATAAATATGGGAAATATAAGGAAGAAATACCTCTATAAAGTCATTTTCTTTCAATTTCATGAGATGGGACATTATGTAGGATAATGTCCATTTAAGAAGGGAAAGGGTGTGAAGTGGGTTGCAGTTGGGAGTATAGCAGGAGTTGAGGAGATGACCTCTCGGTTTGATACTTCATTTTCCATGTCTTCTCCTTCATCTACTAACACTGTGTCTAGTGTTGGTTGGTATGTGGGAAATGGAGCTTTGAGACATATGACATATGGAAAGTCACTATTAACCAGGATTTAGGAGAAAGAAAGAGATATGGCCACGAAGCTTGGTGATGATGTCATGTAACCTATGAGAGCAGTAGGGTCCATTTGATCCCAATTGCCTCTATGTGATGTTCTTGAGATAAGTGTTAGTTTATTTTTTCTGTATTTTAGGAAAAATATCCTTTTGTTTTGTTTTATGACACATATACATTCAAGGGTTTCTTTTGAGGGGCAATAGTGCACCATTGGTGACCACATCCAAGAAATTTCTAGGACATTGGCTAGAGGGGTGAGAGAGGGTGGAATTTATAGGTTACTTGTTGATCCAATAACACACAAATATTCTAGAAAGAGGTTGGTTGGACCTTCTCTTTCTCAGGAGGCACATGCTAACCTGGGTTTTGATCCTTGCACTTTGAATGTGAGATCTTTCAATGTGCAAGGTTCTACTATGGCGATCAAGGAGAATGTGGATATTGTTGATCTAGTGGCTCGAGAGCATGTAGGGGTGAGTGTACCACCCAAGCTATATATAGAATTGGTTTCTTCCATCCAGGATACTTTCAGTTGTACAATTGAGGAGAGGTGTGATTCCTTCATGGAGGATGTTGCTAAGATTGATTTTAGAGTTGTAGCTAATGGGAGCATTATAAAGTATAGATCCAAGGATCATGGATTCTCCCAAATAGATGGATTTTCCCACGATGATAACATTGCTTCAATATTCTCTTGAGATGATGGAGTTGGCTTAGTTTAGGATTATTTAGTTGTGATAACATTTGAGGTGCATGAGAGGGATTCTCATGATGATAGGTTGATGGTGGAATTACATAGTTTGATGACTATACCATGAGCTTTGTATCCTAGGATTGCTTTGATCTTGCATGGAGATATGATTATCTTTGCAAGTTGTCCTATTTATATTATGATGTGGTACCTATTGGTGTTAAGGATGATGGAGGGTGGTAGTTAACTATTGATCCAATAGGACATTCATATATATTCACAGGAGGTCACTATTCACTAGACGATCGAAAAGGTGTGATGGAATCAATAATAGCTTTATTGCATATGATAGTAGTTAATTATGGGACCACAACCAATATTGATTTATAGATAAAATATTTGGTTGAATTGCAGAGGGATTGGATAGGTGTTAGTGTAAACACTTTCCATGTAAAGAGGAAGTGTTAGACTTTAGGTTACTCTGAAAGTGTTTACACCATGTTTTGGGTGCTTCATGAAATTCGGGGCACATGTTGTATTTTCATTACTTGGATGGTATGATTATATGGATATTATCATGAGAGATGGTATGTGATGGATATGCACACTTTGATAGCTTGATTAATGGATTCCAAAGATCAAATGATCGATATCTCAATGTTCTTCCCTAGGGAGTTGTAGATCTCTTTCCTAGATGGTGAGAACCCTACATGATGGCCACATGGAGGATTCACTTGGTAGGAGAATTCCCTATAGGATATGAGGAGCATTGTGCATTTTGTAGGGGGGATACAATACCTAAATGGAATGTGGCATCTTGGTTTCCTGTTTGGAGGATTGGAGATGGCTTGGATATGTTTGGGGATTCGATAGTGTTATTGCAAGGGTTAGCTTCCCTAATGGAGTACTTGGATTGGGAGGATGGATTAAGTCTATGGTAATTAGGATGGAGTGATGTGTATCTTCCTCGCTTCACTACCATTTCTCACAACATCATCAATGGATCTTGACACTTGTACTCTAGGAGTGGATCACTTCACTTATGTGTGGCTTGCTTATGTCTAGTAGACTTACTTGCAAAGCTTAGGATAACCTATGTTATATTGTTGGCCTCCCATTACCTCTTATATAACTAGAGGAAGGAGAGAGTATTTTCATACAACACATTACATCATGAATTCATTTGTATCTCTTCTTTGGATTTCTCTCTTAGTGATGCACTAGGGTTAATTAGGAAACACTAGTGGAATATATGAGGAGGAGGTGGATGATTTCTATATCGAGATTCTTATTTGTACATTTGATCACTCTCTATTTGAAACTAGGGTTTATTCTTCTCTTGGAGCATTTTAGATTCTAGGGTTAGGGTTTCATCTCTTGGAGGCTAACTATTAGGGTTTGGAAACCCTTGTATGTATTTGAGGAAGAAGAGGAGGAGGATGTCTTACCTTGGATATAGTGTTGGATTGATTATATAGTTGAAGGAGCTATGGTTTGTTGACTAACTATAGCTAAGGAAACTTTGGTGGATGGATTTCGTCCTAGCCTTCAAAGGGGGCTATGGTATGTATGTACATTATTCATTAATCATATACATATGAGAATTCTATCTATCCCATACTGTGTATATTGCATATTTGATTTCATCATTTTATATTCTTGGGATGGTTATGTCCATCTCTTAATTGTCTTGTGTATTTCACACATTCAAGAGAAAATCATTAAGGTACTTAACAATAATATTCAAGATAATAATAAATCCATATATCTTTGTTGTTTTTTCTATTATATACAGTGTATAAGAAGAGTTTTCCGATTTAGTTTTTGCATGTGAAGTTGTCGTATAGAGCTAGAAACCCATTGGAATGATTGGTATATTTTCTCCCTGAATTGTTGTGAATCTTGGGTCTATTAGAAGTTGTTTATCGTGACTATTACAATCTTTTTTGCACATTAATTTGCATCAGTCCTAAAGGATGAAAATTCTAGGTTTAAGATCCAAGGAATGTTATTGGAAGAAGGTGATTTTTCAAATTTGTATTAAATTTCAAGAAGGGAAATTGTTGGTCTATCCAATTAGTGGACTACCCAAATGACCTTCGACTATTGACATGATTGCAATATTATCTCCAAACAATCGAAAGATGGGATGAACCTACTATTACAACACCCACTTGTTAGTGTATCTCTCTAGATATTTAGGAGGTGGGATGATATATTTACACCCCCTTGTAACGACCTTCTTGAAGTCTAAGCATAGCTTGAAGGTTCTTAAAACATGCTTCTATTAATGGCATAGTAAGATATCAATGATATAATCATTTGTCCTGTAATAATTAAGAGACATAACTTTCTCATGTACTAATTATCTCAAATAATGAGCATGAACCTCCACATGCTTCATCTTGCTATTAGAAACTAGGTTTTAAACTACATGTATTATACTTTAAATAGCACAATACACTACAAAAAGATCCTTAAAAGGATATCCAAGGGTTGTGAAACTACACTACCTCTACGCCTATGCTAACTATACCTATATATTCCTCCTATGCTAACTATACCTATATATTCCTCTTATGTGGTCAGTAGCAAAACAAACTTATTTTTACTTACAATGCTATGGGTCCATACCAAAGAAGAAACATGTATACGAAAGTGGACTCCCTATGACCTCTTTCCAAATTAGAATTGTATAACAAAACAAGAAGTTTATATTCTCATTGGAATACTTAATACAAGATGATGTGTACTACCCTTGATATAGCAAACAATCCCTTTGTAGCCTTTAAGTCGATCTATTTTTTAATCCCACATGGACTTGGATACCACACAAACAACAAAGGATATATCAATTTTTTCATCTGTCAAATATATGAGGAAACAACGAATATCCTTCAGAGAGTAGTATTGGATTTTAACGAATTTCACTCCCGAGTCAGTTTTACTCTCAATTGATATGACGTGGGACATGAATTATAGTGTTTCATATTGAACCTTAGTAATAGATTGAAAGTATATTTATGTTGAGAGACAAAGATACTATCATCCATTTGCAAAATTTGGATGCTTTGAATAAAATGCAACGGACTAAGGTGAGTCATATCAAATGTATATGCTAGTTATGTCTTCATATCAAAATTCAAGTAGCCCTGCCTCAATTAATGACTAAATTGGAAACATAAAGTATCACTACCAAATTATAATCATTCATATGTAAAAAATAAATACTATGTGTTGTTTCTTGAGAAGTTCTTATCTTGGGAACAATTCCAAGGCATTATGTGGAAGTATTAAACTTCCCTACTTTATGTTTAGTTCCCTACTTTATGTTTAGTAGGAAAAATCTAGTAGCTAGAGAAAGTATCCCTTAAAATATATAATATTTAATGTGAATTACGTTCGGTGATATTTTTAAAATAAAATGGAGGCATCTCAAAGGGCTTGGTTAAATTAAATAAAAACTATATGCACAATTTCACAGTCCCTAGAGGGAAAACTTTATACTATTTTGTTAGATATCAAGTCAAAGAGATGGAAGATAAAATTTATACGAGATCACTTCATATACTAACATGTAATATTTTAAGTATAATAGATAATGATATATTTCAATGAATGTTGGTGATCCAAAAAAGATAATAAACTTGAAAGAAAATGTACAAAGTATTGGAGCTAATATTTGTAGTAAAATATCATAGCTGCAAAATTCTACGTCACAGCAGATTTAAAGAGTTGAGGATACCTCACAAAGAAAGAATAATAAGAAAAAAAAGAATAAAAGTGAAAATTGCAGTAAAAAAGAGTAGAAGAGTAATATGCAGCGGAACTCAGATATGATCAGAATAATGTCACACTACTAAATTATCAGTATAATGAACAATTATAATACAATGGAGAGAATTCGAATCATGCAGGAGAATTCAAACCTCAGTTGGTCTAGCATAGGGATTATCACCACTGGAGTGCTCTCGAAGAATCAAAGTCAACTGAACTGAAACTAAAACCAGTTAACTGAAGTCACAATCAATTAACTAACTAAGGAGGGTGCAATAGTGAGTCTGTCATGCATGCCAGTGAAAAAAAGGTGCATGAGGCCACAATTAGTGGCATCCGAAGCTCTAATGTCCCCCCACAAGAGTTAGGTAACTCAAGTGGATTGCACTGGAACACTCAATAGGTTCCTATAAAATAGGGAACTGACTGAAGTGGTCCTAAAATGATGCATGCAGGGCTCAGAAGGTGGTAGATGGATCCTGGATGACATTTGCACACCACTAGGGGGCAAATGACATCATCAAAAAATAGGAAAAATAAATAATGCTAGGTAGGACAAGGATGGAGTATTGAAATATCTTAACACCCCCCCTTTAATCCATACTTTTGCATCCTGTTCCTTGGTTACTAAGACCAAAGGTCGCCCATACAATCAAATAAATGATAAAAAATAAAGAACAGTCCATGAACCAAGGAAATGGGAAAAACCTCATAGGAAACCCCTCCCCCTCAAATCAGACTGAGACACACCAAAAGATTAATTGCTCCAAACTAGAGTAGGTGTGATGCTTGATCATATGTCTAGAGGTATCTTCCTCTTGGGAAGAAGTGGATCATGCTCCAAAAACATGTGCGTGTATTCTCCTTCAGTGGATGCAAGCGAATATGGAGGATTTCTGAACTTGATCTTCAAACCGAACATGGTGAGAACAAATCCAAAGATATGAAGATCATCCTGGAACCTGTGATTCAAACCAACTGAGGTAGGATCAAATCCATGAATGTGTAGATAGTTCTTTGATATCTCATTTGAATCAACATAGGTGAGATCATAACCAAATGAACTATGACATGATGGTTGTGGCTTGGAATTCAAATCAGCTCCAAGAATTGATAGATGGCTTCTTGCGATCTCCTTTGAACCAGCAGGGGTGATATCAAAACAAAAATATGCCTGAGATGTGAAATCAAGCGAATGGTAATGTCCTCCATCTTCAATTAAACTCTGAGAATATGTGCCAATGATCGAATAGAAGTACATAAAAGGCATGTGATCAAGGAGGGTGAATGCATCACCTCTAAAATCTGATTTAACCTCCAAAACATTCAATAGATCATGATTCTGCACACCAATAGACTCATGTGAAAGAGAGGATTTAAGAACCTCTTCAGATTCTAGAGTATGAACTAGCTTATCTTGCTCAGAATTCGAAATAGAAAACATTGAGAACATGAGTGTTGAATCTAAATATTTTTCTTCATCTTGAACAACTTCATCATGAGATATGATTGAGGCCGAGACATAACTAGAGATAACACTTAAGGAGGTGTCATTGGGCTTGTTCTCCAAATAATTTGCACCAATCCGTTCATTCTACTTTCCAATTGTTTTGTCCAGTTGGGCCCATAGCTCACTTGGATATTCAACAGTTTCCATGAGCCAGCGCGTACTAGGAGACATAGCAATACACATTGCTCAAAAGGATTTGTCACATTCATTTAGCCAATCATTCTCTTATTCATAGGAAGCAAAATATCTCATATCACCTGTTAACACTATATGTGAGAATGCTCAAATCCTAAAAAAAAAAAAAAAAAGGTTTTTGCCAAAATAATCCAAAAGCAGTGAAATTACCACAAATAAGCTTGAAGAAAAGGTTTGAAATACAAAAACAAGAAGGGAAAACCCACATATGCAAAGTCCGAAAACAAATCTTTGAAAAGATTAAATCCAGATCAAGTTTCAATGGCGGATATGATAAGGACCAAGATCGACGGCTAATATAGTTTCCCACACCGCCAAAGTGATCGGTTGCAAAGAGTTATGAGCGGTTGCGGACTCAATACCGCCGGGCACGTGTCCTAATCTCATCAGTCCGCATATGTGATATAGCGGTATTATAAACAACCACAGCGCCGTGCGGAACCACCAAATAAAAAGGCACGGTGGGCCATAGCACGTGGCGTGGTGGGACATGGTACATGGCAGATGGAGAAAGCGTAAGGGAATACGCCATACGTCGGTAGCAATCGGAGGGACGATATAAATATGAAACAAAATCAACGGCCAATGTTCGTCCGCATTTGGGAAGGTGCGCACTGGATAGAAGGAAGAGAGGTCGCGGAAAGTAAAACCACTTCAACAGGTGTCATCAGATGGTTGATCTGCACAAGGAACAAACCAGAGAAGAAAAACCGCTTTGAGATCGCGGATACCACCATTGGGGATAAAAGGAGGCGAGATATGACGGCCCAAATCAAAATCTCTAGATCAATGGTCAGATATGAACCACACTCGGAAAGTTGCCAAGAAGTTAATCAAAAAGACTTATATAAAACAAAAGGGCTTCACATAACAACATTTTGCATATGTGTCGCTATCTTGGGGAGCTCTAAAGACTGGTGGAGATCAGTGATTGCGACAGAAGGCGAAAGGCGTGTACATACAGGTAGGGTTTGGTGACCTGGCCCACTTTTTTAAACGGAATTTTGTTTAAAGAAATGTTTAAATGGAAACTGTACACGATATAGACGTTTTAAAGCAAAAGAAGCCCTAGAGGATAGAGATGAACACGTTCATGATACCCTAATTAGGTTACCAGTCTTTGAGATTAAACTTAGGTTGTCTGAATTGTTAAAAGAAGGGATAGACCTACATAGAGTCCACCAGTCGTCTTTGATATCCTTTTGCCCAGATCAAATCCCTTTTTTCCCAGAATTTGTGTCATGGTGTGCCGAGAATTACTCCCGAGAAGAAAGAATTGTCCTAGACAGTCAAAAAACCAGAGTCGTTTGTGAAATAAAGCCGACCAAAATAATTAAAGCCCTAGGAATAGATTTTTCCCAAACCCTCGAGTCCGAGATTTTCTCTGAAACCTCCATTATTGAAAATTATCATCAAACATCTCAAACTGATAGAGAAAGGTTTTTGTCTTCGTGTCTCAAACCAGAAACCAGCATTTCGGAGGTCCCATACCCTATAGATATCAATTTGTTTGATGAAAATACCCAATTAGTTTTGACATTATTGGCTTTAGTTCTAGGGTTTGATACGGACTTGTATGTAACCGAGTTTCAGTTGAGTCTGTTGTACAAAATGAGTATAATTCCGTCAGGGATTGATGAAAATCAAATCTTTCGACTTAATTTTGGAAAATTTTTGACAGAGAAGATTCATGACCAGATGGTCAATTTTTCCACTCTGAGGCATTTCAAGTTTCAGTCTTTTTTGATGAAAATGATTATGATAGCCAGTCAAGAAGAGTTGCAATTACCAGAAATAATTTTCACGACTTTATTAGAAAATAACATGTTCAATTACATCAATTACATGCTCTCAGAGATTTACAGAATGATCTTTGGTAAAAAATTGCCTAGAGTATTACCAGAAATGCAGGAATGCACGCAATTGAGTGCAGAGTACGTGACGGGAGATTGGTTTTTGTCAAAAGACAGTACAGTAATCAGATTATACGAGTTCAAACATAAACCCTATGTTTTACCAGCTTTTCTTACCTTAAGGGTTTTTGATTTGGAATTCCTGAGACAAAAGTTAATTGTTGAAGATATCAATTTTTTGGTTTACAAACAAGCAACAAACATTAAATATCCATTCACACTTGGCCCATTCACAATAAAGAATAAAAATGATGTTGTGTATATAGAGAAGTTATTGAAGGATATGAGTTTGGAGACAGATATGGCTATCGAATATGATCCATTAAACATAATATAAAAATGGAGAACGGATCATCGCATCAAAGCACTGAACCATCAGATGATTGAAGGGATGGCTGACAGAGCCAATTGGCTGGAATATAAAGAAGAAATCATTCCAGATGCACACGATAAAGAAATGGTATTGACAGATACAACAACAGAGACAGAAAACACAATGAATATTGCATTGGTGGGGTTTAAAAGACCCATACAGGACATAATGAACATTGAGGATGAAGGAACAAAAAGAGGGAAAAAGTTGAAAATAAATGAACAACAAGAGTTGATAGTAGTTTCAGAAGAGGCAAAAAGAGCTGAAGAAAAAATACCAGAGGTCACGGTTAAAGAATACAGTATTGAAGAAACCCCAGTAGAGGGTGATGTAAATAGATCCCAGAATATGATGGATGTATTTAATGAACATAGTCAGAATAAACAGGAATCCTCTAAGCAAACCAGTCAGCTGTTTTCAAAAGTTAGAAATATATCTAATACTGAAGTAAGTTTGTTTACTAACAGAAATATCAGAGAAAATTCCTTGAAATTTTCAGTTGTCACAAAAGATAAGATTTCAGAGATGAAAGTAGATTTGTCTAAAATAAATGCCCCAAATAAAATTTTATTGCACAGACAAACATGAGAAGTTATATATTCAGATTATTTGGGGGCAATATTAAAGGCGGACAAATTAAAAAATTCACTGGATAAATTGAATAATCAGTTGAGAAAGGAGAAGGCAGAAAATAAGTCTCGACAACAACAGATTAAAAAATTGCAAGTAGATTTGATAAATAAAGAGGGAGATGCAACAACAAAATTGCTCAAAGAAAAAGATGATACAATTCTGATGTTAAGACGAAAGTTAAAAATTCCAGACACTGTACTTATCCAAGGAGCAGAATTAACAGTACTGGAAAAAGAAAAAGAAGAATTATCTAATGAGGTAAACGATGTTACTACAAAAATGTTAAAGCTTTCTGATGAAAAAGATCATTGGGAAAATGTCACATCCCCCACCCATCATACTAGTATAATGGAGGGGATCGTGAGGCTAAAACCGGGCATCCAGCCCCATGTACCAATTAAGTAAGCATTCCATACATATGAAGAGGCATAAATATTTTCAATACACAGCAGAAGTAATTTCATTCACACATTCACCATACATTCAAGATATTCATCAATTAAATAATTGAAAGATGGCACCAGAGAATACTTATCTTTTAATAGCGTAGTCCCAAGCAACTAGCTATGTCGCTGCAACGTTCCACCCAACCGTAGGCTCTTCGACAGCTTATACTGAGTCCGTCCGAAGGCCACCCCCGAGCTGGGCATGATTCTCACAAGGACAAAGGGGACATTCACGCTCACACACAGTCTATTAACCATTTTATTTTAGCCAAGCCAGTCTAACTAGGTTTATCAGGCTGCACTTGCACAATGGATACTCATTCCCAATCTCAAGCCAGATCCAGGGATTACCCATCACCCATGCCCAGCATACTCTTCTTTCTCACAGCAAAAACGATTATTGACAGGGTTACACATTTACAACAGAGGTGTTCACAAAACAGGGTCCACATTGGTTCTCCCAACTCGTGGTTCACCCAAATGAACTGTGGAATTTCGATTTCAACTCCAGGGAGCAAAACCGATTTCTCTCCACTGGTTAGGATCCCTTCCAATGGCCTAAACGACCCCCAGGAAGACCCAAAACGTTCTTCTCTCTTTCCCCACGGATAACCAACACAAAAACGCCCCTTCCCAGCTAAAAGATGAAGGGAGACACAGAAAAACGAGGGAGGAAAATGCCCAGGCAGCTTGAGCTGCGTGAGAGAGCAAGGCCATGGTGAATAATGGCTTAGGCAGCCATTTCGTGGCTCTATTCTTCCCCAAAAAGACCAACACGATTTCCATGAAGGGTGGCTTGCCCATACCCGATTTTGGACAGCCATACCTCTCCATTCCCAAGGCATTAACTTCCCCAACCAACTCTTGGGAGAAATCAATGGTTGAGTACAAAATTCAACATGGGTAGTTGAGGGTTTGATGGGTTCTCATTTTGACACTTGGCTTGACTCTATTGGCTCAGGGGTTTGAATGTTTTCCCTCCCAATTCCTTGTGAAATCATGCCCCCATCTCTTTGTTGCATTGCATAGCTAGTTGTGGGTATTTTTATTAAAAATGCATATTACATGATGTTGAAATTCCAATGTGCCTGGCTAGCATGCAAGGCATATGCATCACTAAATCGATGGCGGGGCCTTGGCCTTGAGCTCCTTACCATGATTTCATAACAATATTACATCAATTACCTTTGAATGCAATGGGGTCAATAATGGGGACGTGACAGAAAAAGAGAAAATCATTTTAGAAGAGCAGTTGGAAGAAACAAAGAAAAGATTAGCAGAAAGTGGTCAGCAGCAGGTACAAATAGACACAGAGGAAGATAAAACCGGAGCAGATGGTATTTCACAAGCCATGTCCCAAGTAAGTTTGAAAGAAGGTGAAATCAAAGAATTGAAAATGGAAATACAAAAGCTGAGAGAAGAAAATGAAATAAAAAATAAGGAAATAAAAACTATGCAGACAAGGAATCATGAATTAAGTGATAATAATAAAGGATTGGCAGCTCATGTGACAGGGCAAGCTGCTATGCAAGGTTGTAAACATATGGTATGGGACCAAATTATCAAGGAAGTTGAAAAATTAAGACCATATCTGGATTACATAAGAGTCAAAGAAAAAGTATCCAAAGATGCCTTCGAAAGTTGCAGAGCAGTAAGGGAGAATTTAAATAAAAAGCCAAAAGAAGTAGCCCAAAAAGCTATAGCATTCTTAAACAGTCTAACTGAAGTAGACTTGACAGCCATGAATATAATGAACAGAATTTCAGTCATTACATGGGCCAGAAGGATCTTGGGAAAGTACTCGCATGTTGAAAATGTTGAAGCTAAAGCTGGAGAAATACGAGAAGAAGTAGTAAAGTTTAAGAAGCAATTTGAAAAATTAATAAACAAAGGATTCCCTGCTTTTTGGAATGAAAAGAATGAATTGATTCCGCCTAATGAATATAAGAGATTGCTATTTGACATAAGAATGGATCACAGAAAGTTCCAACAGTTAGATCACATGCTTACAGGAAAAATTCTAATGGAGAAAATAGCAGAGGACTTTGAAATTTTAAATATGCTAATCTCAACCTGTGAGAATCTTCTTCCTGTTTCTTATGCAGGTCATGTCAAAATGCGAGTCTTGGTAAAAGAAATGACCAACTATGATTTACCCACGGCCGACCAATGGAATTATGTGGACAAATATGGAAGGACAATATATTCTGTCCATTCATAGATGCATTCAAAACTTTTGCCAAGTGGCGAAACGATGATATTCAAAATTTTTGCCAAGTGGCAAAAAGATACTTTTATTTTAAATTTGTAATATTATTTGAAGACAGTTATCTATTGCTCAAAGACAGTTATCTTTCAAGTTAAAATATTTTCAGTTATTAGTTAGAAGAAGCAGTTATGTCAAGCTTCTTCCGAATTTTGTATAAAGACAATGAGAGTCATTTTTTAAGGGGTTGGAAATTCTTTAAGAGACTGAGTATGTTTTGAAGTCTATTTTTTTTATAAATAAAGGCAGTACAGTGAAAATACCTATCTATTGAGACCAGAGATTCATGTGTTGATAAGCTTTACAGTCTGTTTTTCCTTATCTTTATATGTGCATATTCACTCTCTTTGTTATATCTTCCATTATGTTTTCCTTCTATATTTAAATGAATGCTTGAAATAATACAAGATTCATACTGGTTATGCCTCGTTTTATCGCATTTAAATATTCACTATTTTCTCCAAAGTTGACAATGGATTCATCCCAGTTATATGCCTGTTGTTGACGGAATGTCATTACTTCCTTCTATACCACCTGAAAAATCAAATTGAATGTGATATGATTGCTATCTTGCCTCTGTGAAAATCTATTTGGTATAAATCTTTTACTGGCATATTGTATATTTGAAACTTTGACTCCATGCCCAACGTTTCTTGTTTTCCTTTTCAACCAGAAAATCTTTTTTGAGAAATTTTGAGAGAACTTTTATATATTTTAGCCTTTACATATATATCGTGAGAGAGCCCTCTCTGGTGGAAAAATGGCTGAGTTTTCTACCTAAAGTTTGGTTTGAAATAGGTTACCTTAGGTATTATTTTCTTACAACCGGAATAAAATCTAAGTGCTAACATCACCAATACACTTATCAAAAGGACCTTGTCTCTTCAGATATGCTATCATCTTTGGTTTCCACTCATCATAGTTGAATGGAGAGAGAGCAGGAATTCCTTTCAGATACATGGAAGATGTTGTAGAATTCCTGCAAAAACAATGGAAAATATCTGCTATTGATAGTGCTGCAAAATTGCTGCAACTGCAAAAAACTGTTGCAACTGCAGAAACTCCTGCAATAGCATAAAACTGTTGCAACTGTTGCTGCACTCAAAAAATTTGAATAACCTGCAAAAAAATATCAATAATGGAGGTAGACTACTATTGATCACTGCTTTAGGATAGTAGGCACTTTTATCCAGATCCTTCACACATGTCTAGACCTCATTGGATTTTTCTAATGAATTCAATGCAATGGCACCAGGATTTGTTGTGGAAATCCAGAGGCTTCTGGTGCACTACTGAAATCAGTTGCTCAACCTATTCGCTCAATGGATTTGATACCATGTGAAATTCTATGTCATAGTAGATCTAACGAGCCGAGGATACCTCACAAAGAAAGAATGAGCAGAAAAAAAGAATAAGAGTGAAAACTACAGTAAAAACGAGCATAAGAATAATATGCAATAGAACTCAGATAGGAGCAGAATAATGTCATGCTACTAAATTATCAATATAATGAATAATTATAATACAATGGAGAGAATTTGAATCATGGAGGAGAATTCGAACATCAGTTGGTCTAGCATAGGGATTATCACCACTAGAGTGCTTCGGAAGACTCAAAGTCAACTGAATTGAACATAAAACAAGTTAATTGAAGTCACAAATAGTTAACTAACTAAGGAGGGCGCAATAGTGAGTCTGTCATGCATGCCAGTCAAAAAAGGGTGCATGATGCCACAATCAGTGGCATCCATATCTCTAACTTCCCACAAGAGTCAGGTAACTCAGGTGGACTGCACCTGAACACTCAGTAGGTTCCTATAAATAAGGGAACTGATTGAAGTGGTCCTAAAATAATGTATGTAGGGCTTAGAATGTGGTAGGTGGATCCTGGATGACATCTGCACACCACTAGGGGGAAAATGACATCATCAACAACTAGGAAAAATAAATAATGCTAGGTAGGACAAGGATGGAGTATTGAAATATATTAACAATAGAAAGCATGCATACTTAACTCAAAAGTGTAAGAATAACTCATAGTCCATAAACAATAAGATAATAAACATTTGAAACACTGTAATATACATTGTTAGAAGATACATCTTTCAATATTTCCATAACTTCACAATCCATATGAATAAGAACACGAAGATAATAAATAGCATTCACTACTTTATCTTATATCATATAAATTTCTCAGAAATAAGAAATGCAATCACATATTGATCTAGTTGGAATAGTTGAACATTTCATTAAATAATAGCATAATCAAGAAGTCCACATCACTGTTGCAAAATGACATTACATAGATTTTATAAAACATAAGAATATTTTACAAACTAACAAAATAGAGGGGTGAATCCTCTATTCATCGTCAAAATTGTGTCAAAGTCTTTATATGATCAAAATATAGTAAAAGAAATTGTAAAAACCATCGGCAAACTAAAATTTATCAATATTTCAATTTCCTCTGATGCTGGCCTCTTTTCCATATTTATTTTTCATCTATATAGCTCATTCTTCTAACAAATTTTTGGCTAGGCACCCTAACCATTTGCACTTAAAGTAGGAATTTCAACATATTTTGTGTTGTACCATTTTTAAAACAATTTGTAGAAGGCGGATTATGTGTATATGGGGAAAATCACCAACTATATTTTCTTCTCTCGCTCTCCCAAATTTAACTTCAATGATAAGTTAATTTCCTTTGTATTCTCAAAAATGGTTCGATGACGAGTTGATTTCCTTTGTATTCTCAAGATGAAGCCATTTTATCTTCTTGACTCAAAATTTTGGACTTGTAATGTAAAATGTTACTCTGTGATTTACCTATTGGATAGGAAAATATTAACATCCTCTTATAAGAAATATCCAATTTAGAATACAATTCATAAGAAATGGGTAGTTGAGCCTTGTATAAAATTTTTAAGGAAGTAACAATACTAAAATCACTCAACAATGTGTCAATAATATTTATCTATGATATTGGTTCTATTCCTTCTTCTATATTCTCAATATTATTGCAACAAGATTTAAGACCTTTTTCATAATAGTCAAATCCCAATAACTTGAGCTCTTTCATCCATGGGGATGGAAAACCAATCTTATACATAGGAGAAAACTGACTTTTAAACTCCCTAAAAGCTTTATTGAACAGAGAAAATTTTTCGTGGGAGTTGAGAATCATTTCTTCCTATACATTCACTTTTTGGATTCATAAAATCATATTAGTTCTATATTCAATACCTAATAAAGTCCAAGAACTTTGAGGCAAAGTGTTTAAAAAATGAATTATTTGATTCGCATTCTCAACCTTATGAGAGACATCACGCCATTAATTTTTAATTTGAAGTTCTTTTTTTTAACCGGAATGGACTTGAATAAATGATTCGCATGAAGAAAAATAAAAATAAATAAATAAATGATAAAATTAAAAACATGATCTGAGTTTATTCATTTGAAGAATTATCCTGTCCAAAATTTCATACTTAGTATAAATATTATATTTCTAGTATTTTCTTTAAAAAATCTCATAATATGTTGAGCTTAAGAAAATATATTGATATCTCAATTCTTTTGAGAAATCTAAGACCACGGGTCCTAAATATATAACTTTCTTCCTAAATTCTAAACATCATGTAAATTAGATACTTTATTTTACTCGGAATGTTTCTCTTTTCTTAACATCTAAACTTTAATTGTTAACTTAAAGTCCTGAGTTTTATATATAGAATTTTTTTCAAGCATATCATTTGCATTCCCTTCATTTATAGAAACATCAACCATTTTATCCTAATCATTTAAATTATTTAGTGCCTGAAATAATTTTGAACTTCGATAGAATGTTTTTTCCTTAATTTTTTCATTCTCTGTAATCATCATATTAACTTTTCTCTTTAGGAAATTTGATCTCTTAATTTATTATTTTCGAAGAACAAAAACTTCCTTTTTATCATGAGCTATAATCAGATCCATTTTCTATGCATGAACAATTTGTGGAATTTTCATCTTTGACTTTAGAATATATTTTCTTTTGTAAGCAACATAGTTAAATTATATTATAGTACAAAAAAAGTTACAATTTCATGAGAGTCAGTAGAATCAGCTTTCTGAGGCTTTTCATGGAACCAGGAGTACAAAAAAGAGTCTCTGTGGACATGTCCCATAACATAAACCTTATGACATCCGATCAATAAAGACAAAAACAAAACTAGACTAAGGATGTAGACTAGCATCTGAAGATGGACTATTAACAGAAATAGACGAAGAATAAAAGCTAACTGCCAAAACCATAAGAATAGTGCTCACACAAAGCCGCATTAGGTATTGGCATCTGCATTCTGAGAACCATGATTTTCCTCAAGGATAGGGCAGGCACCAAAGAAGTCATCATCCCATTGTTGGGTCGGGAGCTTGATGGGCAGGGGCTCATCTTTGCGGGGAGGAAAAACTTCATCCTCGGCTTTCTGGACTCGCTTGTAGTGCAGAACGTCAATGGTTGAGGGAATAGGGAAGGATATCCCCAGGGGAGGAGCTCCCTGAACCACCACCGCCGCAGCAGATCTTGGTCCAGAATTGGGGCTGGGAATAGGGACCGTGCCATCTGAAGCCGCAATACCCATGGAGTTATGCAGGGAACTACCAGTAGCATGGGCCTCTGCTGCAGTTGCAGCCGCCTCAGTGTGAATGGTTAAATCTTCCTCTGATCCAGCAATAGGACCATAATTAGACGTAGGAGCTAGGAGTGGAAACAAAGAGTACCTGTGGCCAGTCAGGATGGCCTCTAGAGAAACTAGCACCCCGTCCAAATGCGCCATATTGGCCCTAGTGTCCATGATGGTGACCTTGGCCATATTCCAATTGGTGAGCATCTCCTCCACCAGGGTGCCAAGCATGTTTTTCAAGAGCCAATATTAATTAACTTGTGTGCCTTCGCTGCCAAAAGCCAGAATTTCGGCCACACTACGCGACTCCCAGTTGTCAACTAGATGGCGAACAAGGACAGAGACATTGCCCTTGTAACCAATGTTTGTAGATTTTTCCTTCTCGGCAGCGGACGTAGATTTACTTGCACCCTAATTAGAGCCTCGCTTGGACATGCCTCGCGTGCGAGTCATGGCTGAATTGGCGACGCCACGGGAAAAATTGAGCAGGAGCATAGCTCTCAGCAGTGGATACAGACAGGGAGTAGCAGAGGCAAGTAATGACCGCAGGGGTGTGGATAGGGAGCCTCATATCTATGAGCATGCAGCTGGAAGGAGCAGGATTCACATGGGAGAGCTTAATGGCGGAGGTGAACCAGATGGGAGGGAGGGACGTAGAAACCAGCACCGGCATATATGCCAACCACTTAGCCATGTGGGTTATAAAACCAAGTGGGTGCGAAGGGGCCAGGTGGAGAGGGATCGTATCCAACATTAAAGGCGGGGTCTAGGGGGAAGTGCAGCCTGGGGCTTGTTGCAAGGTGGAGGAGCCACGCTTCCAGGTGGGCAGATGGTGCTCCTTGCCATGGCTCTCGCTATCGTCGTGTCACCCGCATCTCGGAGGGAGAGATCCTTTCTGACTTGAGCAGTGCAGAATTGCATGAGCTGATTGGAGGAGTTGCAAGGACTGCCATTCCAAAGAGCGAGGTTACAGTCGACACCTTCATTGGCTATTCTGTCCACTAAGGAGTTGGCTTTTCCAGCTTTTGGATTTTACTTTCCAGTCTCCAACTGGAGGATAGTTTGGAGATTTGGGAACCATTTTGAATTTTAGAAGCCAGGCTTAGAATGAGCTGAGAATCTCCTTCTGCAATGAGAGGATGGAGGTTGATGTCATTAGCAATTATGATACCTTGCAGGAGACCTTCCATCTCCGCTGCATTGTTGCTATCATGCCCAATGTTGTCGTAGTAGATTCTAATGATTTGACCCTCGTGATCACGGAAGACACCCCCGAAACCTGCCATGCTTGGATTTCCTTTTGAGGCGCCCTCAAAATTGAGCTTGCAGAGACCTGGGGGGGACCAGTGGGTCGGGCTGGAGATGCGAGGGTTGGAGTGCACCAAGACAGTGGGGAGAGTCAGCTGTGTGAAGTTATAGTTATGAAGGATTCTCAGCTCCAGATCAGTGGTAGGGAGATCAGAGGTGTGCCAAGGAGAGACAAAAAGGGTCTCTTGAAGGTTGTTTTTAAGCGTGTCCCAAATTTTTTCAGGGGAGTTGCACTTGCCTTCAAAAATTTTGAAATTCCTTTCCTTCCAGATGTTATATACTAGGAGGCCCAGAGTGAGATCCCAAAGTCTATTAAGTTGAGCACTTTGGAAGGGATCAGTTTCCCAGTGTTGAAAGGTTCCAATAATATCTCCTCTGACTCTGTTGGATTTTCAGAAAACTTCTGCGACTTTGTCCCATAGTATGGTCGTTAAGCCGCAGGAGTCAAGCAAATGGTCCATGTTCTCGATATTGTGATTGCACATGACACAGATGGGGGGGCCAATGAAGCCTTTTTTTCTGCAAGGTGTCCCAGGTGAGAATATTCCTGTGGGCTAGCAACCAGAGGAAAGTTGAAACTTTTGGCCAAAAAGAAGGGTTCCAAATCTTCTTCCAAAAGGGGAAGAGTGTGATTGCATCATTTTGGGCCAGAATGGAGTAGGCTTCTTTGACCGTGAAAGAACCCTTGTGAAGGTGACCCCAGTGAATGATGTCATTGCCAAGAGAGATGCTGATTTTCCTTGTTTGAAGATCTGTCCAAACTGTCTCAAAATCATCTGCTGGAATTTCGGGTTGCCAGAGCCTGGGATTCTTCCAAATTCTAAATGGGGAGGTTTCAGCAGGGTCCCTGACATCACAGACAATAGAATTGGAAGTCGCCTGCCAGATAACCTGAGTTTCTCTACAGATGGGGAGGCTACTATGTTTGGGCATTTGCTGCCACGAATCCTGCCAGAAGAATGCAAGGGAGTCGTCTTTGATTTCCCAAAAACTGTGTTGTTGTATGAGGGCCCTTTGAGACTTAGCTGCCCGCCAAATAAGAGAGCCCGAGGGGTTAGATTCATACCTGATGAGCTCGGAGGGGTCCCATTAAGGAGCATATTTCCTATTCCATAATTGCGCCCAGGGTGAATCATTCTTGGAGATCCACCTCCAGCAATTTTTCGATGACAGTGCCTCATTGTTGAAATCAGGGTCTCTTAAGCCAAGGCCTCCTTCACGCTTAGGGAGGCAGACTGTCTGCCATTTGACCAGTTCCCACATGTTGTTCTGTTGACTTTTTCCCCAGAGGAAATATCGTTGTATCTTTCGAAAATATTTAAGGACCCACTTGGGCACTGCAAGAATAGAAAAAGGTAAAGGGGCATGGACTAGAGGACGTATTTGAGGAGGGTAAGGCAACATGGTAGATTAAGAGAGCGAAACATTCAGGAGGAAATCTGGGAATCAATCTTGTCAAGAATCTCTCTCCAAGAGGAATGCTTGATAGCTAAGTCAAAGAGGGGAACTCCGAGATACTTAGTGGGTAAAGAGGAGGTGGAAAAGCCCATAATGCAAGCTACTTAGAGATAGCATCAATATTAAAGAAGAATATTTGAGATTTATCAAGGTTGATGGAGGTGCCAGAGGCTTCAGAAAAAACCTTGAAGATCTTTTGAAAGGAGCCAGCTTCATGCACTGATGGGTGGCCAAACAGGATATTTTCATCCACAAATTGTTGATAAGCTAAAGGGGTTCCTCCGTGAAGGGAGAGGCCTCGAAGGGAACCTGAAGCTACCGCAGTTTGAATCATTATTCCTAAGGCTTCTGCCATGAGCATGAAGAGAAACAGAGAGAGGGGATCACCTTGGCGGATGCCACAAGAAGGGGTGAAGGTGGGAGAAGGAGAGCCATTGATGAGGATGGAGAAAAAGGCAGAGGAGACAAAGGAAGAGATCCATTTGGTCCAAGCAGGGATGAATCCAAAGGCTAGAAACATTTTCTTGATGAAGTCCCAGCTGAGTTTGTCAAAATCCTTGGAGAGATCCAGTTTTAAGAGCATACCAGGCATGCGGTGAGCTTTGAGGGAGTGAGTGATTTCATGGGAAAGGATGATGCCATCCAAAATATGTCTTCCTTCAACATAACCCGTTTGCTCAGGGGAGATGAGAAAGGGTAAGAGAGGTTTGAGACGATTGGCGACCACCTTTGAAATTATTTTGTAGATAACATTGCAGAGAGAGATCAACCGGAACTTACCAAGATGAGAGGCTTCAGTCTCTTTAGGGATAAGGGAGAGATGCATGGAATTGAGGGCTGGAAACACCCATTGTTTCCTCCTGGATTCTTCAACAACCCCCCAGACTTCGAATTTGAGCATATCCCAGCAGTGGTGAAAGAAGTTGGTGGTGAAGCCATCCAAGCCCGGCGCTTTATCATCTGCCAATTGTTTGACAACGGTTTCCACTTCCTGGAATAAGATGGGTTGTATCAAGGAGGTGTTATGCTCTTCGGTGATGATTGCAGGGATGTGGTGCGTAACCTGTGCAATGGCAGTGTTTATGGAGCCGGGTGGTTATGTGAGGAGGTCTTGAAAGAACCTTTTGAGTTCCTGTTCAATGTCGGTCTGCTCCTCTAGGACATCACCAGACTCCGCTTTAAGCTTGTTGATGCGTTTATGCATTCTATGCTGAAGGGTGGAGTGATGGAAGAAGGAGGTGTTTTGTGATCTCCCTCTTTGATCCAAGAGACTCTCGACTTTTGCTTCCACAGAGTTTCTTCTTGAAGACAGCGCTGATTGAGCTTTTCAAGGAGTTCTTTTTCTTTTGATTTGTGCTCCTGGGAGAGGCCATCATTCATGATGTTGCGTTGGAGCGAGTCGAGCTCTTCTTTGATCCGATTCTTATCTTTGAAAATGTTTCCAAAGGTAGAGTGGTTCCAGTTCCCGAGGTTGGATCGAAGGAGCTTGAGTTTCTGCTGGAGGATGACCATTTTTTATTTGCCTTCAACATGCATCTCTGCCCACCAGGCACTGATCGTATCTGAGAAGTCGAGATGGGAAAGTCAGAATTTCTCAAATCTAAATGGCCTGTGGAAATGGGCTCCAAGACTTTGCCACCTTAAGTCAATGGGCCAGTGATCTGAACTAGCTGCTGGTAAAACAGAGGAAGCGAGAATTCCATCTACTAGAGTAATGTTTTTAGAGATCAAGAATCTGTCAAGGCGCTTGGCAATTTGATGAACACCACCTCTTCTGTTGTTCCAAGTGAAGAAGCCAGAGGAAGGTTGTAAATCCACAAGATGGTTGTCGGTGAAGAGAAGATCCTCAGATGACAAAGAGCGGAGACCTTTTTTTTCTTCAAGGGAAGTGATCATGTTGAAATTACCTCCAAAGATGAGGGGGGAACCTGAATGGAGAGAGGCAAACCAGCTGAGGAAGTGGAGAAGATGGGCTTTGAGATTGGGAGGGTGAGGACTATAGACATTGAGGAGGTGACCATGATGCCAGGTACTAAGGATGTGGAAAGAGGTGGAGATGGCATGGGGGGGTAGCAGCATAATTATCAAGGGTTAATACATTAGGGTTCCAGGCTATGATGATGCCTCTGGCAGCTCCAGTGGAATCGATGGAAAAAAATTGGCAGCCTCTTCAGAGCTTGGACATGAGTGGGACATGATGAGGTTGAGGGTTTCAGAAGAGCACTTGGTTTCTTGGAGAAAGAGAACAGAGGGGGACTCGGAAAGGATTTTTCTCTTTAACATGCGGTATTTGGAGAGACCATTGATTCCTCTAAGATTCCACGATATGATCTTCATTGGGAGGGGGGGTAAGTGAGGGGAAGAATTCGGTTAACTGAGCATATTTCCCTGATTCCACCAGCCGAGTGCCCAGCAGGTTGATTCTTTGCAGATCCGATTTTCTCCCTCTTTTTTTAGTTCCCTTAAGAGTTTATGTCTGTCTTTTTAGGGGAGGTTATGATTTCCAAGTTTGTCATGGGATTTGACTTTGGCAAGAGCTTCTCTGAGTAGCTGGATCTAGTTGGGCGGAATGGATCCAAAAGAACTTCTCGTGCAGGAATCTTGCAGACCCAAAAGATCAAGATCTCCTAAGTTTAGTTCTGTCATTTCTTCATCCATGGTGATATCCTTGGAGGGTCCCATAGGTTGCTTTAGGGGGGATTCGTAGGGATAGAGGTAGTACCTTGTGTCTCTGCATGAGATATAGATTTTCCTGGAGCGATAGTGCCCTCCATATCCAGTGGTTGCTCAAGGTTCTTTGACATGTTTGGATAAGCTTCTTCGGCAGTAGACTTTTGCTTTAGATCCATTTCAGGTTCTGTCGAATGCTCTGCCAGGACGTCAAAGCTGTTGCTTATGGAAGGATTTTCCATTTTGTTCTTCCCCATGGTGGATTTACAGTTGTGACGCTTGATTCTTCCAGATCTTTGGAAACCATCAGCATCCGTAGTGTCCTTTTTTATATCTTCTGGATGGTGCTTGTTTAGAGGGAAGTCACGGAAAAGGTGGCCATGTTCATGGCACTTACGTCATCTGAAAGGTATGTGTTAGTAATCCAGAGGTTGGATCCATTTGGAGTCTTCAAGGGAGAGACTGATTGCATCTGGAAGGGCTTTGGCGATGTGCATGTAGACACAGATCCGAGCATATGAGGTGTACTTTTGAAGCTTTGTTTGATCTGCAAACATGACATATGCCCCTAGGGTATTTCCAATATCCTTCAGGGTTTCTTCATCCCAGGATTTCACTAGACCGGAGCCCAGGTGAAATCCTCTTTTTCAAGGAAAATTTTCTCAATCCAATTCTTCATGTACAGGCCTGCCGAATTGAAGAAGTAAGGGCCGTCGTTTTCCACTCTGGCTTTGTCTTCCAGATGGTGGAAGATGATGATAAAGAAACCCTTGGAGCTGAGTTGAAGATCATAGTGGGCCTTTGGCTTCCATTTCATGGCGATCCAACTTCTGAGGGCTTGTTCGATGGGCCAGATACCCATAAACTTGCAGATGAGAGCATGATATTTCAAATATTGAGACCTGACATTGATCCTTTCTGGGGCAAGCGTCAGACTGGGACGAGTGTCCGAACGAGCTATGCATATGTTGGTTCTAGGTGTGCCTTTAGCAGATGGAGGACCTTGAGAAGGAATGGCAGATGATTGGGGCAGTTCAGCATCAGGAATCGGGATATCCTCTGAGCCTATTCACAGAGAGGAGGTGTGACCAACCGAGCGCGGTGAGATTGGGGGAGTCAGAGCCGCAATATGGGAGGGGCCTTGCCCCCCCCCATGCAGAATTCATAGGCGTCACTCAGGGCAGGGGGCCCTGGGGAAGCAGGGAGGGTACAAGATAGGAGGGATGGAATTCGAGAACAACCAAAAACCCTAGGCGGATGTCACATAGCCGCAGGGCCGAGGTCAGCGAATGTCATCCAACTCTCCTAGTGTTTAATCAGGTAAATTGAATGGTATACATTTTTACTTTAGAATATTGATTTCAACATGTTTAGATTTTAATAAACTCTTAACACTCAACTCCCATATGTGTAGTTTCCAAAGATGCAATGTTTCCTTCAAAATCATTGGTCTTACTAATCCTTACCATGTCTAGTATACTTTCATGCCTATTTCTCCAATTTGCAAACTAAGGCTTGTAACTTCTTAACATTAACATTAGATTCTATTAAAATTTTCAAAACCATGTTCTTGATCTTCCTATGCCAGTCACTCATAACCGCTTCATTTACTTGATTAAGATACAGTTGCACACCTATGGTTTTATACTCATTTTTATTCAATGTAGTGTTAGGCTAAAGGACTAATACATTGTATTTATTCTTTTAATGATTAGTGGAGACCAAAAACCTTGGTACCATGGTATTGTCTAAATATCTTATGAACCTGGGTATAAATTTAATTTCTTCAATCCTTTCCGTTTGGTTGAATTGCATGAGACTGGTGTAGAGGAAAGTGTGACCATTAATATTGGATTTGTTGATTTTATAGGAGTCAACTCCTCTAGGCGGGAATTCACCTCTTTCATTAACTTCCCTTGATCTAAAACTTATGGGTCTTCCTAAATAATATTTTTGAGTGACCTTTACCAACTAAGTTTCATAATTTACCCCACGACGAGTGGCATGAAATACTCAATGTGTCACAAGGACATGCCAACTCATAAGGCAGGCTGGGAAAGAATGGAGAGATAGGGATTTAATGATTGCCATCGCTCAATCCAGTGCAATCAAAAGAAGCAATGTGACATAGGTTGCATCACTGAGGAAGGAATTCAATCATACACAGGAGACATTCCATCTAGAATATAGTTCATCATGGCTCCAACAAGACAGAATCTGGCGGCATGTTTTCATCATCAATGTAGCTGGATTCGGTTCTCATCTCGCCGCAGGTGTGTTCTTTCCTCCTTAACATTTTAGGAATTACACCCTGTTGCTCGTAGCTTTAGACTCATTCACTTGTTTCAATGCACCTTTTCCTCTTGTTTCCCCGACTCTGGTTTCATTCTATATTCAGGCATAATGGTTAGATCCAAAACCACCCGCAAATGTATGTCCTCCAGTCCCAAGTGGTCTCATTTGCAAAGGGTCGTGAAGGACTTGGACAAGTTGTGTGGATTCTTTGGCACAAGGGTAAGCCAACATGCCCACGACCCAATCGAATGTTGGGAGAATCGAGCGAAGAAGAGGAGCTGTGGCAATTCGTGCCAAAGGTCTTGCAAGATAGTTTCGAGGGCATCATCAAGGACTCCGGGGTACCGCGAACTAGAGAGACCAGGAACACCAGGACCCTTAGTATTCTTTGGAGCATGAAATTCATGATCGGTATGCTTCTCAATGAAGGAAGGTTGAATACTAGCAATCAGGAAACGAGAGAGACCTCAGGATCTTCCACTTAGCAGGATAAATTGATGCAAATGATGGAGAACGAATTCAACAAAATGGAAATGGCAATTCAAAATTTGGACAAGAATCAAGTCACAATGAATGCCAACTTCAATGGAAAAATGGACCAGCTACTCAAGCTTATGGAGACCCAGGAGAATCCCAACTGCAATGTCAATGATGAACTTGTTTAGCACTCGGGTGACATGTCTAACCAAGTTCAACCAGGTTGCAATCATTCCCTATCCCATGAGGTCTTTGAACTATTGAGTGATGTTATGCTTCATCTTTGTCTGTCTGGTATTTTGATTATGATTAGGGTCATAACCCCTGACCTATAGGGGAATAGGAAAATAGGGACCATGCTGATTTCAAACTCATGAATCCGGTCTAGTTTCTAGCAACCACTTTTCTATATGGATACCCTAAACATGCTGAAAATTCTAAGCAATTTTGTAGATATATGTATATTCTTCTTCAATTTTTAATATAAATCTTCGAATCATACAAAAAAAAACTTAGTTTCATAATTTTGCATCTACCCCATTTTATAAACAAGTTCACTTGAAATAAGTTCAAGCAAGCTTGATCCTTTCCTTTTACTACCCAATTCTTGCTTCTCTGTGGACTAAGTGTATATCATTTCTCCTTGATATTAAAATGAATCTTTATGAATAATCTCTATGCTAATATATACTTCAACAACTAGCTTAGCAATTGAGCCCATCACTTTCTCTATCTCACTAGATGCTTATTCTATGTCTTCTTTGTTTGAATTTTAAATCATCATGTATTATCACTAGTTTTAGAATAGGAAGCTTTGAATCCTTTAGTTTATTATTCCTTAGACTAGGCTGGACACCTTGCATCTAATAACACATTGCACTTTTTCCCAACTATATTTGTTAGAAAACATTTCCTCTCCTATATTAGTATGTTGGATATAACCATAAGAGTTTAAAGAAATCATTTTCTTTGAAATCAAATGATAAGGGTCATAATGCCAAGTTGATCCCAATTTGAAAGAGAAAGAATTGAGTAATCTACTTACAATCTTTTGGGAAGATTTATTTTTGGCAATAAAAGAAAAGGCCTAAGAAGGTAAGGTAAAAGTAATCTTCTGTATTTTGGAGGTAAAATGAGTATGGTCATAAGATAACCTTTTCCTAATGTATTGTAAAGAAAAAAATCTTGGTGGAATGACCATAGGAAGCAAGTAAGGATGAGATTCAAAAACAGTAGATTGGGAGAATGATGCAATCTTCATAAATATACCAATCTTCAACCTTGATTTCTAGACTCAGTTGAAGAAAATGATTGAACTCCATAGGAAACCTAGGCGAATGATCTCCATGAAAAACTAAATGAGCATGTGAAAGAAATTTTTCAATGTACTATTTAAAACCATCAAATATATCAAGTTTGACTACTATTGAATTCCAGTCCACAAAATGAAGGAGATGGCCCTTATCATATATCTTATTTAGATCCAAACGATGTTATCACCTAAATATCACACACAAGACATTTCGGTAATTATTACCGAAAGACGTCATCAACATACAACATGTAGCTCACTAGAATCATCCTCATCAAATTTAACATAAAAAATGAACCTTAGAATGAAAAAATGTTCACTTTAGTACATCCATGTGAATTTTGTAAAGGAAATCCACACAAATCCATGTGGGTAAAGACTCAAATGTTATGCAATTGTACCAACATGCGGATTGTAAGACACCATTTATCCTTGGGATTATTTGGGAGATATAAGGGCAATTTTTTTCTTTTTCAATCTAATCAATATAAGAATACAATTCCCAACAACAGACAAGCCCCAAAGATGCATAACTACAAAATGCAATTCACATTTACACAATTTAAATATTAATCTAATTTTTAAATAATGTTAACCATTAAAGTATGATCATCAATCTCTCAACAAGACTATTCATGAAATTAAATCCACTTGAGGAATACTATAAGATTCTCAATTTTTACTTGTTGGAGAAGAGTTTACTCTCATAACCAGTCATCGTTCAATAACTTACATGCAACACCTAAGATGTTTAAAGCTTTACTCATAGCCAATCATGTCTTCCCGTATAAGAAACATGTAATTAAGTTTAATCAATAAAAATAACAACATCATAATTATGTTAGCATTTACAAGTAAGTGCACCCGATGTAATGATTCCTAGTGGAGAAAACATATACCACAACATTTGTATGTTAAAATGTCATCAGTAATATTACCATTGATGATGACAGTTATCGAAGCTAGCAACTAGCTAAGACCACAACTTAATTTAATACAAAATATTGAACTCTTTACCATATATTTGAATCTTCTAGACATCAAATCAATCACATTAAGTTATTCAAAGATAAATAATATTGATATACTATCATACATCAAAGTGTTTCCAAACCAAAATATTGGCCAATCAATAAACCAAAGAATCTCAGTGGACTACCACCACCAGCACCACCCATATAATTTAGTTTATAAATCGCATTTACATTATCAACTATAAACATTTACATACTAGGGTAGATCCTCAACAACGTAATTTCTTAAAATCTCAACATGTTACATTTTTTAGACTTACCACCTATAAATAAATTATGGTGGCTAGTTATTTAGATACAATCATAAAGAATACATGGAGAATTAAAATCCTCCTTAACGTGACTCCCAATATTTTTGTTTTCTACTCCTTTGATTAATGACCTATTTTATGGCATTATGTAATCTAATAGTTATAGTAACTCGATAGTTTGCTTGCATATGCATTCCTACAAGCATGCATTATTTATTATGCATTTCATTCACAACATTTGTAGTTATTGTAGTATAACAATGGCATGTTCTTACTGCCTAATTTTAGCGATATATACATCACATGAGTAGCATTAACACAACAATTAGAAAAAAATTATACTTTTCTAATGATTAAACATGATCCAATAATAAGAACTTAATATAAAGTGAACATTTATCTGGGATGGATTCTCTTGGTGATTGAATGTGCAATTGTAACGTTCTTTCCCAACCAGAGGTATTATGTCTAGTATGTACTATTTCTACCTAGAGGCCACCTCCGAGCTGGAAACATATCTATTAAGGTGAAAAAGCAACATAATATTTTATTAATAGCGCTCTCGCTCATCTACGCAAATAATTAGTTTGTTTCATGACCATTAGGATCAGCTTCGTAGGCAATAAGCTCGGCTTCTCAAACAACCAGCTTGGTTTCACAAACGATAATCTCAGCTTACAAATTTCAAACTCGGCTACCATTTATATGGAGCTTGGTTCTTAATTCAAATATATGAATTCTTGACACGCTCGCTCTCAAATAATAGAGCTTGATTATTCTCTAGAGCTCTTGGCACTTATAAATTACACCAAATTAAGCTTTCGACTCTAATCCCGATAGAGTCTAGCTCTTAGCAATTAGAGTAAAAGAACTTGCTTATCAATCATTTAGACTCAGATTTCAATTGATAAAATATGCAGCTTGACTCTCAAATAACATACAAGAAAACTACTGCGTATGCGCTCTCAAACAGTTAAACAATAGATACAACCCTCTTATCAATCAACAAGCAATAATAACATTATATTTGTGCTCTCAATGGTCAAACATATAGATAGAGCCCTTTGTTTATCAACCAGAAATAAAAAACATTATATTTGTGCTCTCAATAGTTAAACAAATAGATAGGGGATCGGCTCTATTATAGAGGGGTCGTTCCTTTCATTTTCAAAGCAACGTTGTATGATATCATAACGGAAAACCCAATGGGGCATTTGCTCATTCTTTTCAATCACAAATATCTATGAGCAAAAAGACTTGGTATCAACTCCCTTATAGAGGGGCCATCCATCTCCTTTTCAATGCAAAAATAAATGATATTTTATAACTACAAAACGAGTATTTTCCAAATCGAAAATATCTATAACCAAAAAGACTACGGATTGACTCCCTTATATAGGGGTTGTCCCTCTTCCTTTCAATGTAGAACTAAACGATATTTTATAATTGCAAAACGAGTGTTTTCCAATTCGTTGAGATCTATAACCAAAAACACTAGGGATCGACTCGCTTATAGAGGGGTCATCCCTCTCCCTTTTAATGCAGAAATAAATGATATTTTATAACTACAAAACGAGTGGGATCCCTCCTCTCTCTAGAGAGGCCATCCCTCTTGACACATAGATCGATTGTCTTTGATTTAAACCTCGGCCATCCCTCTTGACACATAGATCGATTGTCTTTGATTTAAACCTCCATTTGCATATGATTGATATGAAAAAATGGGAAATTGTGCAGGTGTGTCTAAGAGAAAAGTTGAAGAAGACAAATTGAGATCAATTACTATGTGATTTATGTGTTATTCAATGTCACCATCAAATATATATGTTATTCAATATATTCATCATATCACTATGTTATTATTCACCTTTTTCATCACTAAACATTATATATGTTATTCAACATATTCATCATATTACTATGTTATTATTCACCTTTTTCATCACTAAACATTGTTGCTTTGCTTTTATTTAGCTTTCTAATCATTCAAATTTACTTAAGGGTTGGTTATTGTTTTTTCTCATTTCTACTCTTTGTGTTTTAGTTATTATTTGAGAGCTAAGTTAATATTGTCGGCTTCCAAAGTGAGTATATTCGAGCCTCACCTTTGATATACATCAATTAATATTAGAGTAACATTATAGGCCTATGCTCTCGCCCTCCCACCAATTGAGTATATTTTCTTTGGATACATGCACCTTCTACACAAGCTGGAAATATATCTAGGTCACTCTCGCATGAAGTTGTGCCCTTACCCATTGACTAAAGTTTTCAAGTAAACACAGAATTTTGGATCATGCCACTTCCTTTTGGGGGATAAGGTTTTCTGGCTCATTATATTTCAGATTGCATCTTTATTGGGACACATCCTCCTCTACCAAAATTATTGTGGCACTATATCTATTAATTGACAGCCACTATTCTAATTTTTTTGGTTCATGAGCATCTTCTCAAGTATATAGTCGATTCTATATGCATCACTCAGTCTACTCCAAGTGGCTTCCATAACCATTAGATTCAAAGGTGGCCTAGGTTTTGTTGTTAACATCTAACAAACACTATATCTTAATGAAATATCATTTATTGAACTCTCAAGCCATGTTCCCCCCCTCTAGTGGCCTCCCTACTTCCTTAGATCTTGTGTTCCTTGGCTCGCAATTTCCTTTAGGTCTAAGATCTAGATCTACAACTTGAATTTATAACTTATTTCCTTTCTCTAGTGCACAATTTACATCTCAAAGGATGGATTCCAGACACATCCTCTCTTTCTATAGCCATATTGACAAAGTTCAAGAAAAAAAGATAAAAGTAAACATGTCTTTAGGTTTCTATCAACCTTAGACAACAATTTTTTTCCATGTGATTCACGACACTGGATATTGATGTTCTCTATGTCCACCGATACCTCCTCGAAATCTAGGAAGGAACATGGGGTGGTCGAGAATTTTTGGTACATTGGGGTCTCAACAATAAGAGCATCTTATAAACCCATTTAAGGGATCAACATGTCACTTAAAAGGAATTGAACCTAGGTGGGGAGGGTAACAATCATTCCTCCCAACCACCCAAGCTACATCCAATGGACAACCCTAGACAACAATTATATCCACACAAGAAACTTTCCTAGGAAACTCCATCAACACTTGGTCACATACCTACGTCTTCTTCATGTTGTTGATGTCACTACAGGTCGATCTCAACATTATGAATGAAGAAAACCAGAAGCTGAGATTTATGTTGAACTATGGTAACATGCAAATGCATCTAATGTCCATTATGCAACAATAACCACCGTCAGAGAAGGTATCCATCAAGAAACTTAACCATTTCAGTAGCTTAGTTAAAACATTGAAATGTTTGAATAGTTTACTGATGAAATTTCTTCTCCTCTTTTCAAGGTGGAAGAGAAATTCAATAGATTATCAGTAACGAAGTCAAGCTCGATGTAGCCCTCGTGCAACGACATTTTTTTGGATCTCATGCAAGGATAAGAGTGAAACCTTTAGCAAGTTTCGGGATTTCAAAGCTCTAGTTGAGAATCAGACAAGTAAGCACATCCATGCTTTGACATCTGACAATGGATGTGAATTTGATTCACATGCGTTTAATGAGTTCTGTATTCATGCGAGAATTTGTAGACAATTAATTATACCCTACAACCCTTGGAAAAATGGGGTTTCCAAAAGGAAGAATAGAACCATATGTGAGGTTGCAAAAGCCATGATGCATGATCAAGACATGTATACCTCATTATGGGAAGAGGCTACAAGTACAAAAGTATATATAAAGAATAGAAGTCCTTATTCCATTATGGATGAGAAGACACTTGAAGAAGTGTTCACTGGTGAAAAACCAAATATTTCACACTAGAGGATATTTGGGAGTCTTGTATACATTCACGTGCTGAAAGAAAAGAGGACAAAGATGGAGGTATCAAGAAAGAAGGGAACCTTTGTTGGTTATATCGAATCATCCAAATCCTACAGAATATATGTTCCTAGTGAAAGACACATTGAGGTCAGTTGAGATGTGACCTTTCATGAAGAGGAAGCATTCAAGCGATCTAAAGAGCTTCAGTATGATATAGACACAGAGGAGCATGAGACTACTATGATGGAGGACCCAAATACTGATTCTCTCTATTCAAATGTTCAAAGCTAGAATCCATCAAAGTTTTTTAGATTCACTAGCTCCTTATGAACCAATAGAAATGGTTGATTAACCTCCTGCCAAGAGGAGGTCTACATGGTGCCGATATATACTACAAGATGGAGAGGGGCATGGAGCAACATTAGGCTCTTCCAAAGTGAGAAATCAACCTGACAGATATTCAAGGTATGTTGAATAGATGAGTCACATCATTGATTCAGATCCTTCCACCTATAAAGAAGCTGGAAAGAAACAAATATGGAAAGATGCAATGGTAGAGGAATACAAATCTATTATGAAGAATGATGTTTGGGAATTTGTTCCTAAACATGAAGGGGAGTCTATAGTTACTTCCAGATGGATTTACAAGATCAAGCATGCTGTTGATGGAAGTATTGAAAAGTCTAAATCCAGATTGGTTTCTTGAGGTTTCTCTCAGAAAGAAGGAATAGAATACGAGGAGACATTCGTTCCTGTGGATAGATACATCACTATTCAAACTGTGATCTCACTTGCATATTTTGTAGGATGGAAGCTTCACCATATGGATGTGAAGATATCCTTTCTCAATGATGAGGTCGAGGAAGAGGTTTATATTCAGTATTTTGAGGGGTTTCTGGTTCATGGGAAGGAGTCCCATGTGCGCAAATTGAAGAAAGCCTTGTATGGGCTTAAGAAAGCTCCTCGAGCTTGGTATTCGATAATTGGCATATATCTTTAGAGACTGGGATTCTCTAAGAGCGAAGCTCATCCAAAGTTGTACTTCAAAGTAGAGAAGAACCAATCGTTGATATTTGTTCTATATGTTGATGATTTGTTCCTTACTAGATAGGAACGACTGATTGCTTGGTGCAAGAGGGATATCACTTATGAGTTCCAGATGAAAGACTTAGGTCTTATGCACTACTTTCCTGGCCTTGATATCTGGCAAAGAAAAGATGAGATATTTATTTCTCAAGGGAATTACATTGTTGATATATTGAGCAAGTTTGGCATGATGGATTGCAAATCCATGAGTACTACAATGGTTTCCAATTTGAGGAAACTAAATGAGTCAGATTCTGGATCGGATGTAGTGGAACCCACTTTGTATAGACATCTTATTGGTTTGTTGATGTACTTGATACACTTGAGACCAAATATATGTTATGTTGTGAGTATTATGCGTCAGTTTATGTCTGATATGAGATGAGATATATGTTATGTTGTGAGTATTCTAAGTCAATTTATATATGATCCGAGGCAGACATTGGGTTGTTTCTAAGGATGTGCTTAGGTACCTTCGAGGTACGATTTCTTATGGAATTATATATGCCTCTAGTGGTGGGGTGTTGTTACTTGTTTATATTGACTCTGATTGGGGTGGTAGCATTGCAGACCGAAAGAGTAATCCGAATATTGTTTTAGCCTGGGTTCTTCTATGATCTCTTGGTCTAGTAGGAAGTAAGGCTCTATAGCCCAGAGTACTACAGAAGCAAAGTATATTGCTGTTAATACTATCTGCTGAGAAACAGTGTGGCTTAGGAAGCTACTTGATGGTTGTTCGGTGAGAAGCTTGAGTCTACATTGATTCAGTGTGACAATCAAAGATGCATGAATCTTTCTGAAAACCCTCTGGTTCATGATAAGTCAAAGCACATTGAAATCAAGTATCACTTCATCAGAGACATGGTCAAGAAAGGTACAATGAAACATCAATGACGAAGCTTCTATCAGTGACAAATTTCAGGTACTTCTAAGACAATATTTGTATGGTAGAGAATGCCTCCCTCGCTGAGAGGGACTGTTAAATGTACAGTATCATGAGTCATTCTCTAATACAATGTTGTGCTGCTAGGATTGGGTCTAATGTGTTGAGGTAGGGAGCCTGAGTTGGAATTAGGAACGTGGAGTAGATTCTTTATTTGGACTCAAGAATGACTAAGCTTTCAATTGTAAAGGTTTTTTTCTCATGTGTTGAGGTGAATGCTTTGATGTATTAAAGTGATGATGTTGTAAAGTCTTGTTGGACAAGGCTCAGGACTTGTGTGTCAAGTCAGATTCCCATGTGGACCTCCGGTTATAGTAGGTACCAATGGGGTGGACCTCAAATTATAGAGGTAGATGATTTGCATATTGAAGAATTAATGTTGTGTGATGTATTACTAACCATGGTCACCGATTGGTATTAAGTTTCCTTTAGAGAGTGGCCACCTCTAGAGTGAATTACTTTAGCATATGATCATTTGGTTAGAGAGTAATATAATATGATCACAACATATGACAAATATTCTGAGTATAATTTGATATGAAAGATAATTAAAGTTAACACACATTGACCATGTAGTAAAGATAAGAGATAAAGATAATGCATAGAGAAAAAGAGAATTCGAATTTCTCATAAGATGACTAGGTGAATTCGAATTGCTCATAAGATGACTAAGTGAATTCGAATTGTTAAACTTCAGTGAAGACTTTAGTAAATCAAAGGAGAACTTGAATTGATCACTACAATGATGTTAACTAGAAAGAATCAGTTAAAGAGAGTTAACTAAGTGATAACAAAGAAGATCTAGTTAACTAAGTGTTATTGCATGATGACACTTATCTTAAACTAAAAGACGACACTTGAGATGAGACACTTAAGTTATCCACCTAAATAAGTGGGAAAGATTTAAGTAAAGGAGCGATTTCATCCTAAGACTCAATTCAATGAGTTAATACATCACATGAGAAGTGGGGCACTCTTCTTCATGTAAGATTGATTCATCTAGGTGGAGGGTGTGATCATCATGAAGTCAAAAGATAAAAATAAAAGCCAATGCACGTGAAGAATATATAAATATGTTATATAGGATTGATGAATTCAATGTGAAGAAAATTCTCTTCTCCCTTGAAGGAAAGGCACTTCTATTTGTGTAGGATAATTCTCCAAGAAGGAAATTCACAGCTTTTGCATGTGATGCACCATTACCCACGCAACCATTCGCTACAGCTTGCATGGCAGTGGTTCTTTCTTCTTATAAATGTGGTGGGCACATGGCAAGTTGATAAGTTGATCACTCTTCTCTATTGCTCAGTATTCTCTCTTTTCTAGCACGTGGGATGCATAAAGCAATCTACTATTTTGTAAAAGACATTCTCTACTATCTATCATAATTATACTCTTACTATTTGTTGGGGGTTTTACATCCTCATTGTTTTGAGGGTTTTAGCCAAGGTACATATTGTTTTATGGTTGAATGTTTCATGTGATTGAATGGTTCATTGATTCAAGCATTCAATATTTCTGCACTTAAACTTTTAAAGTTCAAAGCTCATCACATTTTCTCAAAAATTAACATACAAGACTACTTGGACAATAATGATATCACAAACATCATAGATTCAAATTCACTTTATTATTCACCATGGATCCATCAAATACTCTACTATAGTTACAAAATCAGACTCACTAATGTAATACACAGTGCAACTCAAACCCATCCATTCCATCCCATCATATCTCTTCCCAAATATGTTGGGCAATTTAATAATGAACATTTGGACTCTTGGATCCAAAGTTTACATGCATATTTTCACGCATGCCTAACCATGAAAGAAGATAAATTCTCTATTCTTTTGGATTAATCTTATTGGCATTTCCTAAACTTAGTGGTAACCTCAAATTAAAGAACCTTTTTTCCATCCCTTTCCACAATGTACTACCACATGTGATGCATTTTTATAAGCTCTCAGAGGTCACTTCTACCCTCTAGGGTATATTTAGGATTTGATGTGTCGGTTGTTCCATCTTTGTCAATGTCTAGGTCATAACATATATTAATACAATGTCATTTTCTCTATGATTCTTCTTTAACTCAAGATAAAATATTCAAAAGTAACCCATTATTAAATTCAACTCTATGTTATTAGCAATGGTTTACCATGAAGTTGCATTATTTGATAGTCCTACACTAGATAAACATTTTATCCTTGCTCTAGATGTGGACTGCAAACTATATCATTAGATCCCTCTATATTATGCTCATTTTCCTACAAATGCATCCCCTTTTGATTCTTGCTTCGACCATAAAAAATCTCTTGCAATCCCTTTGAAGACTATCGATTACTTCAAAAACACACCTTCTCTCCTACTTAACACCCCTTACCTATTAAAAATTCTCCTCGAATATTGACCTCACCCAATTCCCAAGAAACTCATTGCACTACTCACTCCATCTATGTTTTTCGTCATTATCATAAAATACAGCATACCACCCCGCAAACTAGACACATTGATACACCACTCAGCATAACAACCAACCCTCGACCTATCAACTTATCTCCTCCAAAGTTAACCTCACCCAACCATAATATCTTATTTAATCACTTGCATCCACCTCCCCCTCCACGCTTTTCCAAAGCCATTTGTATTCCCCGTTGTAGGGATAGCTGACAAGGCTCTCATGCTAATGCGATCTCTAGCCCCATGTTGCATGGTCCCCATTCTCTCTTCCCAACGCATATGGTCAATGTCAATAATATGGTTTCCAAGGCGCAAGAATGTACCAGAGATTCAGTTCCAATATGCAAAAATATTCCTAGCATTCAATCTCAGCTATTCGCTTATCCAATAGATCTCCACACTAGGATACACTAGCGTGACAACATTTCCAATCTCAACCAGAACAATGGTAGTCATCCAACACCACCTACCACCACATACAACCTTCTTCCAACACTTTTTTTTACAGATCTAGACATACACTCAATAGCATGGACTCTTCTCTCAATCAACCTATCCCTCCCTAGAACCATACCATTTCTAAATTGGAAGGAATTAGTGTACTACATACCATTTCAATTAAATTAACTTGATATATGTGAATGTCTAACTATGTAGAAACATGAAAAAAGTAAGCCAATCTAAATAAAGATAATTAAATTAACATGATATATGTAAATATGATAAATTTAAAATTAAACATTAGATAGATTTTGAAATATTTCAAATATATAGTTTTTTACATCAGTATATAAACTGAATATAATTTTATAAAAAAATATGAATAGTTGTGGCACCCTACATGTTTCTATGAGGAGATGTCACCAGTTTGTTCTTCTGAGCCTTCCAATCCATAGGAAGTGGAGCCAAAGAGAGAGGTAAAATCACATATTGGGAGTTTCTACTTCTTAATTAAATTTAAACATAAATGAACCCATCTTATAACATACCTATGTTTCCTTCATGCCATTGATGTTGCTACAGGTCAAGCTCAACAGTATGAATGAAGAAAACTAGAAGTTGAGATTTATGTTGAACTACGGTAACATGCAGATGCATCTAATTTCCATTATGCAACAACAACCACCGTCAGAGAAGGTATCCATCAAGAAACTTAACCATTTCAATAGCTTAGTTAAAACATTGAAATGTTTGAATAGTTTACCGATGAAATTTATTGTCTTCTTTTCAAGGTGGAAGAGAAATTCAATGGATTATCGGCAAAAATCCATGGGAACGAAGTCAAGCTCAATGTAGCCCTCGTGCAACAACATCGCAATCCATGGGACCGATTCCCAACATTCTCTTTCCTCTAAAATCTAGGATGATGTTGAAGAGGCCTCCAAGTCCAATTTCATGGGCTCTCTATTATGCACACAAGCAATCATTAGCTATGATCTTCTCACAAATTAATAATTCAATATATACATATGTGTATAACATTCATTCTTACTATTTTCCAAACATGCAATTCTTATGTTATAAACAGAAATATTTTAAGGTGAGGAATTTCCCTCCTATCAACGTTGCCTTACTGCTCCCATTGCTCTTTCGCAATGCATATTACAACCAATTACTCTTAATAAGGCTTCCAAAAACCTTCCATGCAATTCCTACTTCTTATTCTAAGCATGGAGAATACATTTCACACTTTCAACGACTGCCTCCGGGGGACGATGGGGGCTTTCCCCCTTGTGGCTAGCCACTACAGAGTGGGTCAAGGGCAGCGCCCTTATTTTTTTTTTTTTTTGTAAATCCTTTGATTTCACGCAATCTGGCACATAAGTTCAAGGCCATTTTTCACTTTTCGGACATCTGAAAATCTCAATGGAAACTACTGAAATTTCCCTATTCAGCAGACTTATCGATTTTCACTCCGACCGTGTCGCGACAATCTGGACTAAAAATTGTCAATGGTCGCTCTCCGATTGGCAACCTAACTTTTTCACTGCGACCGTGTCGTAGAAATTTAGGCTAAAAATCTCCGACCTATATTTCTCCGACCGCCAACTGCTGGTCACTGCGATTTAGCTTAAAACTCGCTGACCATGTCGCGATGCTTTAGCTTAAAACTCGCTGACCATGTCGCGATGTTTTAGCTTAAAACTCGTCGACCGAGTTGCAACATTTAAGGCTAAAATCGCCGACCGTGTCGCAGCAATTAAGGCTAAAATCGTCGAACGCGTCGCAGCGATTAAGGCTAAAATTTTCGACCACGTCGCAACGATTAAGGCTAAAATCACCGACCGCGTCGCGACATTTAAGGCTAAAATCACCGACCGCATCACAATGATTAAGGCTAAAATCGTCGATCATTTCGCAGAAAGATAGGACATTATTCGCCGACATAGTCTTTAGACAAATTTTCAAAAGCACTTAGAAAAATTTTCAAATTTTGAGATTTGATCAGTGCTGAACAAGAAGTATAATTAGAGATCATACTCGCATATAACATAACAATAAAAGGATGTAAAGAAATTGCACCTCTTCCATGTCAAAATAAAACAACAAATTAATATAAAGATAGCAATAGGTTGCGCCTCCTTTCTCTCCTCCATGGAGGCAAACAACAAATACAAAAACAAAATGCTACTGCATTAGAAACAATGTAAAGTAAGCATTTAACCTGAAAAGAGATTTTCTCTCTCCTTCCTCACTTGCATAGAATGAAATCAATGCAAGCAGTTTTGAAATAATCCCCAAAACAGTCATGGAAATGATTTCCCATCCTAATCAAATAGAAGCTATGAGATCTTCAGGTTTCTTTAATTCATTTTAATTCCAAATACTAAATACATATACACACAATGATTTATATCCCTATGAAAGGCCCAACAGCCGCAGTGTTGAACCATAAGCTCTGATACCAACTCTCATGCCCCTTCCCATCTATTAAAGCAAGTAAGGGAACATGGCACTAAAAATCTGGGCTTTTACAAAACTTAGCCCATTTCAACATTCACGATTCATATAAATATAAATAATTGGAATTACAATAAAATGCATGTGTGTAGATGCAAATCAAGTGAATATGCACAGCAAAATAAGACATCATCCACACACCTTTCTCACTTGCATTCAGCATATCACTAACAGTCATCAATTAATTAAAATAGTGTAGAAGTAAATACACATAGAGAATATACTTATCTTACTACAATGTTGTCCCAAGCAACTAACTATGTCGCTGCAACGTTCCACCCAACCATAGGTATCTTCCCAACCTATATTATTTCAGCACTCAGAGACCACCCCTGAGCTGGGCATGATATCTACAAGGAAAAGGGGACTCCCAAGCTCAGCACAACCAAAGCAATTGATACCCATCTCAACCCGAAAATTCCTTTACACACAGCAACTCAAAAACTGGGCATGAATACACATTTCAACAATGGGATTTACAAGATAGGGTCCATGGGTTTTTCCCCAAGTCATGGCACACCCAAAAACATAATGTTTAGACGGGAAAACAACCCTGGAAGAGCAAATCATTTTCAAAAAACATATCTGGGCTTTCAAGGGACCGAAATGGCCTCTATAAACCCCCAAATCGTGACTCTCTTCCTCCTAGCCGCTGTGCAACACAAAAAAGAGTTCCCAGCAATGGAAAAATGCAGGAAAATGATGGAAAATGTGAAGGAGAAAGTCCATCTAGCTCAGACTGCGTGAGAGAGCCAAGACCATCAGTGAATAATGTCTTTTGGGCACCATTTCGTGGGTGTTTTCTTGCCTAAGAAGTAAAAATACGATTTCCCAAATTGATGGCTTGCCCATACACGAAATTGGCTGCCATGCCTTCCCATTCCCAAGGCATTAACTACCTCAACCAACTCTTGGAAGAATTAAATGATTGTGTGCACAAGTCAAAATGGGTAGTTGAGGGTTGAGGGTTGATGGGTTCTCTCATTGACACTTGGATTGACTTGATTGGCTCAAGGGTTTGAATATTTCCCTCCCAATTCCTTGTAAACATCATGCCCCCATCTCTTGTTGCATTGCATAGCTAGTTGTGGGCATTTATATTAAAATGCATGTTTACAATTCCCATGGTTCACTAGCACATGGGTATCATAATATCCAATACTTGCCTCTTCAAGGTCGAGCGTTCACTAGCGGGGCCTTGGCCTTCAGCTCCATGCTAGGAATAATACATAATATGCATACAATATTTACATTATAGCCCAAAATATTATAAGGGTCAAAATGGGGGTATGAAAACCACCTAACTAAGTGGGAAAGCTTTAAGTGAAGGAGCGACTTCATCCTCAGACTCAATTCAATGAGTTAATTCACCACATGAGAAGTGGGGTACTCTTCTTCATGTAAGATTGATTCATGAAGATGGAGGGCGAGCTCATCATGCAGTCAAAAGATAAAAATAGACTCACCAATGCATGTGAATAATATATAAATATGTTATATAGGATTGATGAATTCAATGTGAAGCAAATTCTCTTCTCCCTTCAAGGAAAGGCGCTTCTATTTGTGTAGGATAATTCTCCAAGAAGGAAATTCCCAGCTTTTGCATGTGATGCACCATTACCCATGCAACCATTCGCTACAGCTTGCATGTCAGTGATTCTTTCTTGTTATTAATGTGTTGGGCACATGGCAAGTTGATACAGTTGATCTCTCTTCTCGATTGCTCAGTATTCTCTCTTATCTAGCACCTGGGATGCTGAAAGCAATCTACTATTTTGTAAAAGACATTCTCTGCTATCTATCATAATTATACTCTGAATATTTGTTGGGGTTTTTCATCCTCATTGTTTTGAGGGTTTTAGCCAAGGTACATCTTGTTTTATGGTTGAATGTTTCATGTGATTGAATGGTTCATTGATTCAAGCATTCAATATTTCCGCACTTAAACTTTTAAAGTTCAAAGCTCATCATATTTTCTCAAAAATTAGCATACAAGACTACTTGGACAATAATGATATCACAAGCATCATAGATTCAAATTCACTTTATTATTTACCACGGATCCATCAAATACTCTACTATAGTTACAAAATTAGACTCACTAATATAACAGTACAACTTAAACCCATCCATTTCATCCCATCATATCTCTTCCCAAATATGATGGGCAATTGAATAACGAACATTTGGACTCTTGGATCCAAAGTTTACATGCTTATTTTTAGGCATGCCTAACCATGAAAGAAGATAAATTCTTTCTTCTTTTGGATTAATCTTATCGGCATTTCCTAAACTTAGTGGTAACCTCACATTAATTAAGAACCTTTTTTCCACCCCTTTCCACAATGTACTGCCACGTGTGATGCATTTTTCTAAGCTCTCAGAGGTCACTTCTACCCTCTAGGGTATATTTAGGATTTGATGTGTTGGTGGTTCTATCTTTGTCAATTTCCAGGTCATAACATATATTAATACAGTGTCATTTTCTCTAAGCTTCTTCTTTAACTCAAGATAAAATATTCAAAAGTAACCCATAATTAAATTCAACTCTATGTTATTAGCAATGGTTTACCATGAAGTTGCATTATTTGATAGTCCTACGCTAGATAAACATTTTATCCTTGCTCTAGATGTGGACTGCAAACTATATCATTAGATCCCTCTATATTATGCTCATTTTCCTACAAATGCACCCCCTTTGGATTCTTCATTCCACCATCAAAAAATCTCTTGCGATCCCTTTGCAGACTATCGATTACTTCAACAACATGCCTTCTCTCCTACTTGACACCCCTTACCTATTAACAATTCTCCTCGAATATTGACCTCACCCAATTCCCAAGAAACTCATTGCACTACTCAGTCCATCTATGTTTTTCGTTATTATCATAAAATACAACATACCACCTTGCAAACTGGACACATTGATACACCACTCAACATAACAACCAACCCTTGACCTATCAACTTCTCTCCTCCAAAGTTAACCTCACCCAACTATAATATCTTATTTAATCACTTGCATCCACCTCCCCCTCCGCGCTTTTCCAAATCCATTTGTATTCCCCCTTGTAGGAATAGATGACAAGGCTCTCATGCTAATGCGATTTCTAGCCCCATGTTGCATGGTCCCCATTCTCTCTTCCCAACGCATATGGTCAATGTCAATAATATGGTTTCCAAGGCACAAAAATGTACCAGAGATTCAGTTCCAATATGCAAAAATATTCCTAGCATTCAATCTCAACTATTCGCTTATCCAATAGATCTCCACACTAGGAGACACTAGGTGGACAACATTTCCAATGTCAACCAGAGCAATGGTAGTCATCCAACACCACCTACCACCACATACAACCTTCTTCCAACACTTTTTTTACAGATCTAGACATATACTCAATAGCATGGACTCTTCTGTCAATCAACCTATCCCTCCCTAGAACCATACCATTTCTAAATTGGAAGGAATTAGTGGACTACAACATCTCTTTTACAACATAGTTTTCAGCAATATCAACTCTCCACTTTTCCCAACACATTAGCACTTCTCTTCCAGCTTCACATAGTTCTAGATTATTCATTAATGGCATTCAAAGTTATTAGTACATTTATAATTTTCTATTTTCTCATTCGAGGGGATAGTTTTGAGCTAAACTAAGAGGAACTAATATAGATAACCTAGTGCACTCACAGTAGCAACACCTAGCTTCTAGGGAAACATACCATTACCCCATTTTGTTCATTGGTTTTTAATGGATTCATTAATGATTAGTGATCATGAGCATTGGTTAGCTAGCTCTCTATCTATTCATGTAATGTATATTCATGTAAAAAGAAACAATAAGCTATTTGAACTTGTAATATATTCATGTTCTCCTTGTATCCACTCGAAATAACATGAAAGGGCAAAGATAGTTGCTTTGTAAAGAAAGATAGTCGCACTAGAATAAACGGCCGAGGCATAGGCTTCTTTGGGTGAAGAGACAATAGAAAATTAGTGGTGGGTATGTCATTAGTAAGGACCATACCTACGTTTTCTTCAGGCCGTTGATGTCGCTACAGGTTGAGCTCAACAGTATGAATGAAGAAAACCAGAAGCTGAGATTTATGTTGAACTACGGTAACATGCAGATGCATCTAATGTCCATTATGCAACAACAACAACCGTCAGAGAAGGTATCCATCAAGAAACTTAACCATTTCAGTAGCTTAGTTAAAACATTGAAATGTTTGAATAGTTTACCGATGAAATTTCATCTAGGATGATGTTGAAGAGGTCCCCAAGTCCAATAACAATGAAGTCCTCTCACAGAAACGTTACATTTGCACCGCTAATTCAATAGAAACGTTACATTCTGATCTTCGACTCCAACAATCTTCTGATCGTGTTGCTTCGCCTACTGGTTTGAATGACCAAGGCCAAGAAAAAGGGAAAACCTGATAGCTCCAATCATGATTCCTTGACGGCTAAGAAAGTGGCCAATATGTGCATCATTGATCAAACTGATATGACCATTAGAAAGGCCAGAGTTTCAGTGATTAATTACTTACCTCATCTTCATCTCAGATTGATAAAACAACCAGATTTTGTTGGCAGGTTGTTGAATAGGCATCAAACATTGCATACTTTTTTCCAACATATCATGAAAATTTGATGATATATTTAAGACTGGATTTATTGTCTCAAGAGATGTGCCATCCTGTAATGTTGCGCTCTTCATGATTTGTAATGTTGCTCTTCAGGCATTTTGCTATCACTGTGCAAGTAAAGAAGAATCAATGCATTAATAGTATTATTCGTTTCCCTTTGACTTGTAACACCGATTATTTATACCACCGTCTTCATGTAACATCGTGAACTATGGTTTCATGATGGAACCTCCAATCTCTCCAAACTTTGAGTCATATTCCGCAAACAGAAAACAATGGTTTAGTTGGAACTGCACCCTATCTGAGTGTTAATTGTCACAATGGCGTAGAGCAAAGCCGAAGGGATGATATGGAGTACCTTGGGTATATTCTTATGTACTTCTTAAGGGGAAACCTTCCTTGGCAGGATGAGACGCCGGAAGCAATGGGTTTGTAGAAAACGGCATAGAGAAAGCGAATCTCTATGCAAGTCCCATCCTAAGGAGTTTGTATCCTACTTTCATTAGTGTCGCTCTCTCGGTTTTGAGGACACGCCAGATTATGCAAATTTGAGGGGTTTGTTCCGTGATTTGTTTGTTAGTAAAGCTTTTCAGTATGATAATGAGTTCGATTGGACCCCCTTGCTCGAAAAGGAAACAAAGGCACCAGCTGTTCAAATCAGTTGGTAATTAGTTGTTTTAGAAATTATAATCATTTATTAATGGAAATCAGGTTTCTATTGGTTTTAGGTTGTCTTTATTATTTTTATTAGACATCCAAATCCATCATTTTTAGGATTTAAAAAATTTGTTGATCATCCTATAAATATAACTTGTTTTCATGAATACATGGTGCTATTGTGGTTTTTTCTTGTTTCTCATCATTTTTACTATGGTATTAAAGCAGGTATGGGCCTAGTTTCCATAAGGGAAGGCCCATTGTCATGAGAAAGTTGTGAGGGTTAATATGTTGTAGGAGTAGGTTGTTGTTCCCATGGTTTAAAAAAAAATATATTGTAGGAGTAGATTAGCTTAGGTTTAAGAGTAGATTTTGTTTGTGTGAGACTGCTAGTGTTTTTCATGTGAAGTTTCTAGATTTGTCACCCTTTAGAGAGCATCCCTACCGAAGAAGCCTTTGTGAGGGAAGACATTATTCTCCGATTTGGCATGAAGAAAATATAGTGGAGATTATTCAAAGAAGAATTACTAACACAAGATGAGCATTGTCATATGCTATAATGCTAAAGGGTGTAGTTTTCGAGAAAATTGGATAAGCTTCCCAAACCTTAGGTGCATAGATTATTGAGTGAATGCTTGGGACCCAACAATCACCATAAATATAGGTCTACTCAACTGCAAGATAGGGAGAAACGGTTGCTCAATTCAATATTAATTTACAGTCCGAGTCGACAAGGATTCAAAAATGATATCCTCCACCACACATGAGTAGTGGTACAAATCTGTTGGACAGGCAGGGGAACACAAA